>RJWJ010010165.1:0-47763 GCA_004363605.1 Indri indri | reverse complement strand
AGGTTATTTGTCTTCCTCTGTACACAGGAAAGAGGACCTGAAAAAGACTGAGTAATACATACTGGCTTATGAATTGTGCCAAGTATAGGGACTAGGATTTTTGGTTTTTTATTCTTTGTGTCATTACAATTCTTTTCTAAGGGAGCACATGATATATTTTCTTCATATATTAAACTTAAAGGCAGATAACTTCTGAGAGATGTCTGCTATAAAATTTTCATCTGTCAGCATACTTATGGAAAACGCTTTTGCTTTCTGCTATATGGCAACATTTTAATGTGCACATGTAGAACGTTTTCATACCCTGTTGCCTAATTCCCACTTTGCATGGTAACAACATCATAATAGCATAAAAAGAGATATTAAGAAAAAATAACTTGAAACTGCTTATGATTTCAAAATTGAAGAGCTGCTATAAAAGTACTGTTGACTGGAAAACAGCTCTATTATCCCCTTCAGGCAGGGTTGTGATAAAGACTTAATGGTTTATAAATACCAGAGTTTTTTCCATCCAGAGATATCAGGATGTGTTTCTTTTCTTCTTCTTTTTTTTTTTAACCAAGATCCCTTGTGACCAGTTGCACAGTCTTCAGAAAGTGGTTGAATGCTTTCTGTTCTATAGAAAGGCTATAGAAGTCTTGTTCATTGTGGAGCATTTGTCCTGGGTGGTAGCAGGGCATTTTAGAGAGATCTGTTAAATCCACTCTTTACACTATTCTATAGACTCCCTACATGCTAACACATGCTCTCGAAGCACATTTTGCATCATGAATCTCTTTCCTTGCATCTTAGCATCTGGACTGTGATTTATTCTTGCTCATGAGGTTTTTTTTCTTTTACCACTGCAGAATTCTAAACCAATGCCTGTGATCCACTTGTTTAGGTCTAGTACTTCTTCTAGTGAAAGGGCACTGCCTGAATGTATCAGGAGGAACTAAAGGAAGCCATTATTTCCCCTTATACTCCATGAGGCTTCCAAGTGGAATCTCTGTTGATAAGACAAACAGATGCAGAATAAAGCTTACATCATCCTTTCCACTTGATACAATTAAATGCTCAAGTAGTATGGACCTTGAGCATAAGGAAATCCTTGACATCTTAATATTGACAAATCGATGAGCACAGGAGGACTTGGAGATCTGATAAAATCAAATATCAAGTACAACTTTTCTTAGGAGTCTTCTCGATCCACTATGTAGTTGACATGGGTGCTTGTAAATGCAGATTTCTGCATTCACTTTCTGGCTTAAATCAAAATTCCTGTTGCTGTGGCCCTAATTTTGGGTGACCATAGTAACTTTTTTAAGCACACTAAAGTTTAGGAATAATTTATTTGAGATAATTAATCTTATGTCAAATTTTAGTTGCTCTCAGAATCTCCAGGGACAAATATGGGGACCGAGGCTTCTGTACGGAATAGCGTAGCAGCTAGGTACATTTTAATTTCTATGTTTCTCCCAGCAATTGATCCCAGGTATGCTTGGTTAGTCTGTCTGAAAGCAATCTTAATCTTAGTCAGTCACAGAAATTGTGTATTATGTACCATAAAGCCCAATAAAAGACTTCACAGTTTAATGGTTATCTGCATAATTTTGTTTTTTTCCTTGTCATTTCTAACCTATGTTTACAGATACTCAGGCTTAATAGTTTGTTCCTCTTACAGCATGATTGCTTGTGTAGAAGAACAACAACAAAAAAACAGCAAAAAATTTAAAATTAACTCTTCTATGTTGCTTGCAGCAGCCATCTATGAGTGAAGAGCAATTCTGGTAATGAATCAAGTTCTCTAAATATATAATGTGAGATAAAGAATTTTAAT
Source organism: Indri indri (assembly GCA_004363605.1). Lineage (NCBI taxonomy): Eukaryota > Metazoa > Chordata > Mammalia > Primates > Indriidae > Indri > Indri indri. The sequence continues at coordinate 45,944 of RJWJ010010165.1, read as the reverse complement.
TGTGTGTACCCAAAAATATATGTTACTCAGAAATTTGAAGTTAATGGTGGTTTCTTACTATTGCCTCTCCAAGAAGACGCTAACATTCTTTCAATTTATTTTCAAAATATGCTACTGATCATCATGCAATATGCATTATACTAAGTTGCATACTAACTTGTCTTTATCATTTAGTTACATGGTTCTTTTTTTACTAAGTTTCTTTCTCACTTTTTATGATGTGTTACATTCAAGATTTCTTTGTCTCATTGCAGGTAACATTGAATATTGCTTAATAAGCACCGATCATTTAAATATATGGTCTTAGGACACATAGTATGTTTTAGATGAGCTGTTATGTATTTCTAACTATAGCTTTTATGGAGATGAATAAACTCCCTGTATTTATATAATATTTGTTTAGTCTGTGCCATAAACTTTACTTTTTTTCCACAGCTGTGTCTTTTATAAATTTTTAATTCAGAAGCTGTTTTAGGACGTCAGCGTTGGATGATCTTGTGTTATGCGATATGAACGTTCTTTTCTTTGCCACACCTATCTGTTGAATGTGTAAAATCAAACAACAGTAATATTAATGCAATATTTCAGCATAAATCACAATTATGACAAACCGTTTGTACAAAGTTATCCTTTGAATGGTGGAGGATCATTTCCTCTTTTGTTAGTGATTTTGGTTTTCTTGTCTATTAAATGATTGAGTGAGCTAGATTTGTTTGCAGGTTGCATTCCAGGATCAACATGATCATATTTTGGGGTTGCTCATAAGGAGAACCCAGTGCTATGAGTGCATCTATTCATTTATTCAATAAACACATTAAGAAAATCTGTTTTGTCCAAAGCTGTAGCCATTAAAAATGTATCACCTCTGCACTGGCTGCTGTAGTCTAGAAGCAACTCATACCCACAGCCACAAGTATAATTTTCAGCAATAGCCAGCAATTGCCACACCGTTGGAAACAGAATCATGAAGCTTTGTTCCTCCTTTCTCTTAAGATTTCTCCCCATCACCTCCTATTGGCTGAATCTAATAGAAAATCATTGTCCAAAGTTGCTTGGGAAATAGTTTTAGACCCCCGGAGTTAGCAGTCCAGAACAACATGTATGGGGCTGAGAGATAATAGCTAAATAAATGGCACATAGATGTAGCAATTACAGTGTTTTTTCAGAATAATTATTAAGCTGAGGAACTGAGATAAGGACATATTTTCACATTAGGAAAACAAATTATATCATCACCCTACAGAAAAATATGATTTAGCCACAAAAAGTCATATGTTCGAAGAAATTGCATTGAGAAAAGTAAATATAATTGCAAGACACAATGACAGTGAGAAGCAAGGTTCTGAGATGCATACACAGAATGTAGTTAGCCACCTTCATAATCTGGATGTACTACTCTAAATTATTAATTGTCGTTATCATTACATAGAAGCAAGGTGAATAATCTATGTTTTATATTTTATACTTTTATTAGTTTTCTAACGTTTTCTGTAATGAGCATGCATATATTCCGAGTTAGAAAAATCATTTCCAAATTGCTTTTAGGCAATCCCCTCTTAGAGATCATGCCACAATAGAGTCACTTTTGCTTCTCTGTGTGGAACCTAGATGAGTTATTCCAACTTTTACAATGATTGCGATTGTCTTTTCTTTCCTTTTAAAATGAATTTTACATTACAATAAACACCTAGGAGGCTATTGTAAAGATTAACCCAAGAAGAAATTACCATGGGAAATTTATTTTACCAATGAGAAAATACTTCTTTTTAAAAAGCGAGAAATCAGAAAAGGAGAAGAAAAGATCCAAAGCAAATTTTGGACAGTCTGACTATCTCATTGAAATTCCAAAATTGAGGGAATTATTGATAGGAATTGAAAAGTAGAAGTAAGAATTGACTAACCAATTGCTCAGGAAAAAAAGAAGAAAAGTACAGTCAGCCCTCCATACCCTTGGTTTTCACATACGTGGATTCAACCAATTGCAGATCAAAAACGTTAAAAAAAATAATACTTGCACCTGTACTACAGTTGTACAGACTTTTATTCTTGTTATTGTTCCCTAAACAATACAGTACAACAATTATTTGCATAGCATTTATATTATATTAGGTATTATAAGTGATCTACAGATGATTTACTGTATAAGGGAGGATGTGCATTAAGTTGTATAAAAATACTAAGCCATTTTACAACAAGAACTTGAGCATCTGTGAATTTTGGTGTCCACAGGGGTCCTGAAACCAATTGCCCCCAGATACCAAGGGATGACTGTAATTAGAACTTTGAGAGTGAAAATTTCAATTAAGACTATACAAACATTGATAAATCTGTATTCAACAGATACAATAATCTCTTTCCTAAAGAAATGTACATTATTTGGAATGAAAATATTTAGTTCTTTAACATACAATAGTACGAAGCAAATTGTTTGGTATAGCCTACATATATTTTCAGAAGTTCAAGAAGAAAACTTGGGTCAGAGAATTCAGAATACATTTTATGGAAGAAGGAAGCAACTATATTCCTCCTATAGGAATTTAATTATTGTAATTAAAAATAACATTTTATTACATATGATATAATATAAATAATAAGTGATTAATTTGTGGCTGTTGTGCTACATGCTGTTCAAAGCACTTTAGTTATTCAACCCTACAAGGTAGGTACTGTGAAATAGTGAAGACTCAGAGGCATAGCAAGATGAGATAACTTGCCTCGAGTTACACAGCTAGTAAACTGTGGATCCAGGATTGGAATGCAGACACTTGGACTGTAGAGATGTGCTTCTACTCCCACACTGCCCTACAGCTAGACTAATAGGTGTGCAGGAGATTGGGGAACATTGCACAATGCAGATCGTACAACATGAGTTATGTCCTAACTCACTCACATTGTACCAACCAATCATTTTGTCGCTTATCAATTTAGAAGATGTAAATCACATTCTTAATGGCAGATTGATCAATTTCAATCGACTAACCTTTCCTCAGTGATGAATTCAACTCATGACTGACATACTTTTATTTTCTCTGGTGTGTTGCCATTTCTCATGGACACAATTGAAGAAGAAACAAAATTCCTCATATTTCACTGTACCAAAAATCTGTGATTTTCTGTTAAAATACTCTTTCTCTGGGCCCTCTGCATATTTCTGGGGGAAAATGAAACAAAATGTATTTCAATTGTAGAAACACATAGTATCATGACTCTAAGTGTTAGAAGCACACACACACACACACAACATACACATATACAACACGCACACACACATGTACACACACTTTTTAAAATTAAAACTTACATTATTTCCCAAACTAGATAAGTCAAAAAACTGAAATTTTAGCAGCTTTTATTGATGGTGTGCTTGAAATGGCTTTCCATTCCAAACCAAAGATTTTTTAGTTAAAATTTTGAGATTTATTTTAACCAAAAAAATTCTGCCCATTTATTTATTTAGAGACAGAGTCTCACTCTCTTGCCTGGGGCGAGTGCCGTGGCATCAGCCTAGCTCACAGCAACCTCAAACTCCTGGGCTCGAGCAATCCTACTGCCTCAGCCTCCCGAGTAGCTGGGACTACAGGCATGTGCCACCATGCCCGGCTAATTTTTTTCTATATATATTTTTAGCTGTCCAATTAATTTTTCTCTATTTTTGGTAGAGACGGGGTCTCGCTCTTGCTCAGGCTGGTCTCGAACTCCTGAGCTCAGGACTATCCACCCGCCTCGGCCTCCCAGAGTGCTAGGGTTACAGGTGTGAGCCACTGCGCCCGGCCCCTGCCCATTTTTAAAAAAACATTTACTCACAGTTTGCCTTTTCACAGATGTCAACTGGACATACCCTCTGGAAGAAAAATTTTCAGGGCTTACCTTAATATCACTGGTGTCAAATATACTGTGATGTGTTAAGCTATTGGTTTCCCAATTTAGCTTATCAACTTAGCATGGGCGGTAATTATGTAACCCTAATTTTCTTAGTAGTGTTACACTGTAACTAATACTATTGTCATTAAGCATTTGTTGAGTTTCTTCTTTGTGTCGGACTTTAAGGATGCAAGCAGCTACAAATTAGATTCTTAATCTGTAAGGAATTGAATCACAAAACTTGTCAGAAAAATATTTTGGATAAAATTTACAGTTTAGATTCCATGGCAAAAAAACTTTAAGGAATATTCCAAACTCTTTGGTTTATTATGACATTGTTGAAGTAAAAAGGGAAGGTCAAATTTCTAGGGTCTTTATTAGTTCTTATTATGTATAAGAATTTCGATAGATGATTACTGAATATTATCCTGTGTAATCTTTCACAAAATTCCTAAAGTGTGATTAGTTTTATTCCTGTTTTACAGGTGAGGGTGCAGAAAGGTTTTACATAGGTGAAGTGACTGAACTAAAGTCACACATCTAAATAAGCAAGATTTGAAAAAAGATCAAATTTTAACTCCATCCTGTGCTCTTATGGCTACATGCTTTAAATAAATTAGACTGAAATCCCTTGTGTTGGGTAGGGAAGAGAGATTCTTGAGACCTAATGAGAATGAAAATTTCAACTGCAGCAGAAGTCAGTTAACTGAAAGCTCTTCTCATTAGCTTGGGAGGGACATAGACCCAGAAATTTAAATGTTTAAATGAAAGAGAAATATTACTTATAGAAAGTTGATTAAAAGTTTCAACATTGGGGTTAATGAATTAAAATATGTGTAGTTAATAATAACTTTGCACATGTTAATTAACACATGATAAGCAACATCTTAGAATACAAGATAGATTGAATATACAGTTGTAGAGGGAGGGCAGGAAAGAGAGTACTATTCACAGGAGAAATGACTAGTAACCAGAGAGTGTTAACACATAATTTCATAATTTGTTTCCATAGAAATAGGGTAAGCAAAAAATAGGTACTCATACCCAGGGATTAGAGCCTACATGCATTGTTTTTACAATATACCATTTTCTTCTCTAACAAGAAAATACATTTAGGTTTGTCCTTACTGTGATTTCTGGTAGCTGTTCCTGACCTTGACAACTCTTTGACTCCCTGAATCCTGCTGTTTCTCCCTTTGGACATTTCATCTACTCTGTCTCTGATTCCCTCACTGCCAAACTGATTTACGGGATTATGGAATTCACTTCACCTTCTGGTGTCACAGAACTTTGGCTATGAGTGTTGTCATTTAAAAGTTGCCTCCCCTCACTTGTCTGTACTTCACAGCAAAATTCTGTGGATCCATTAAGTGTTGCTGGGTTCAGTGCTACCATACTTCTAACCCAGGTCTACCTTGGATCCACTTTCTGATTTGCTTTCCCCTTTCCTGGACCTATTTCATCATCTCTATGAAGCTGTTCATCACAGTTTGGAATGATATGTTTTAATTCACATGAAAAAATCTTAGCAAAGAGATACTCATTGTACATGGAATTTTCAATTTATGAGTATATTTTAAAAATACAACTCATTTTTAGGGTTACCTATATATTTCTTGGCTCATATCTTCTCAAAACCAATTCATGAATATATGTAGTCTCTCAAGCTGGCTCATACTTAATACATATGCTTAGTTTCTTTTATAGTTAAATGACTATGTACTTGAATTGAGATTTTTTGGGTTGGTTTTAAAATTTTCTTTAATTTCAAATAAATTTTTTTAGAGACAGGGTCTCTCTCTGTTGCCAAATCTAGAGTGCAGTGGCATGATCATAGCTTACAACCTCCAACTCTGGAGCTCGAGACCTGTTTTTTTTTAAGCTACTTTAAATTTAATTATTTGAATAGGTGAATCATTCACATGGTTCAAAATTCAAAATATATATCACACTGGTATATGATTTAAAGTTTTGTTTTCACTTCTTTTGCCTGAGAACCCAATTCCTTCTTGGAAGCCACCAATGTTATTATTTTTTTCATCCTTTCAGTGATAACTATTTTACATCAAGACAGTATCCATAGTATAGTGTTTCCCCCTACCCCATATTTTAGTTCAAATTTTAAAGCTGGATATATTTTTCAGATTTTTAGTAAGACTGAGGAGGAAGAGAGAGAAGACATAATACTGGGAATGAAAAAAGGGGAAATAACTGTTGCTATGGTACAGATTCTAAAAGTCCTAACTGAATATTAAAACACCAGTAATTTTTCCTGTGTATTCCAATAAACTAGAAAACCCAAATAAAGTAGGTGATTTTTTAGAAAAATATAAACTATCTAGATCAACCAGGGTCCAGTCAGGAAAACAAAGCCTCTCCAGGTAGTCCAGATATGTAAATATCAGGAAGATATGGTGGCCCCAGAGAGTGAGAATGAGCATGCATTCATCTACAAGGAAAACCCAAAGAGTGTAGAGTCACAGAACCCCAGGGAAGAAGAAATTAAACTGAAATTTTAGAAACATACGCAGGAAATTAAATTTAAAAATAAATATTATAGTAACAAATATTATTGTTTTATTTTGTATTTTTTTATAAAGATTGATGCTTGAGAAAAAAATATTAAGTAGGAGATGTATACAAGATTAACACATTTGGGGAAATTTGAGCGTTCAGTGACTATATAGATAGGTGACACAGATAGGTTATTTATTTTCTAGAATACTACTTGAAAGTTTATAGTGTCCCCTTTACTGGATGTAATGAACCACAAATCCTACCTTAACAATATCTGATGAGTTTGCAGACATTAAATATGATAAGGGGAATGTAAGAGGAAAGGAAGGAGGTGGGTTGGAAGGGCAAGAGGTTTGGCTATAAAGGATAAAGAATTGTCCTGAGAAGATTAAGTGATGATTACAAGACAAATGAAAAATAAGAACATTTTCAAGTAAATGTGTGCACAAGTTTGAAAACTGTTGTTTGAGGTAGAATTGACTGTGTGAAGGTTAACACTGGCGAAGGAAAAGATGTAGTCCATGTTCTCCACAATATACTTTAAAGAAAGGAAATTTGGAGGAAAGAGATACTAGGTAGAGAATTCTTTGAGTTACCCACCAATTGCTATCACTATTGGTCAGATATTTTACTGAATTTGGGAGGAATAAGAGACATGGAATTGTTTGTGGTGACTCGGAAGGGTTAAAGAATAATTAAGGCCTACAGGATGGGCATTTATGATATGGAAAAATCTATAACAAAAGTCTATGATGACTACCTACTAAAGGAAGCCCTGTCTATGTGACTGCATATGGCTCCAACTTATAATTTTTCGAAAAAATCGCAGCATTTTAAAGTATGTAATTAAAGACATGGTGATTTGTTTTCTGTTTTATTACCAGTAAAAATTTACTGATGAATAATTTGCCTTATTTATGCCTTGAAGATAAGAAAATCTATGACCGTACTTACTACTAAGACAATCAAAAGCAAATAAGCAGATTTGCAATAAGCAGCAACTGGAAGGAAAGTCTTATTGGGGTACCTATGTGTTTGCATGTATATATACCACAAATGAGCTCAGCTGAAAAAACTAGTGAAGTCAATTATAAATAAATTCATGTAAAGGGGACAATAACCAATATTCTAAAATGTTTAATGAGATATTATTTACATAAAATATAAATGATAATCTCACTTTGTAAAAGTCACTGTTAACACCAATAAAATATAGCTGCCAGGAAAATTGCAATATATTTATAAATAAAGAATACATACTGAAAAAGCTTTGTCAGGGAATTAATCCTGCACTGTAATTAATATGGCGTGACTAAAAATGTATTATAAAAAACGCAATAATTGAGATGATGGTATGACTGTGTCATTCATTACTATTTATTTTGTATAATTATTATATTTTTATTCGTACTCTGTTTTTCCCCAGCCATCATTTTTGAATTTATTTTTCCAATCATTTTTATTATGTATGTTTATGATGATCATCAAATCCCTTTCTAAAACAACATAACTGTTCATATATTTTTACTAAGCTTTTATGCAGCTAATTATCAAAGAAAAAATGAGGTAAATATAAATGTAATGTCATGGAATGATTTCCAAGACATAATATGAAGTGGGAAAAATAAAAAGCAACAACAAAAAACTACACATAATATAATCTGATTTAAAGGAAAAAATACCAAAGAAAGATAGCATGTAATTAATGCCGAGCTCTCTTCCATATTGCTCTCAGATCCTGAAGTTACAGAAAAGAATGGGTGGAAAACAAAATGCTTAGATTGCAAACAATGCATGAGACAGTAGACCAACCAGGTCTCAGAGGCTGTAGAAAGGATTTAATGTTCTTTGAAAGATTATAACCAAAAATACATTCAATTCACGCATTGTTTTTGTTAAAAAGTGGAAAAAATGTGAAATTTATATTTTAGATAACCAAAACCAGAAGCATAGCAAGAGAAAGGCCAATGTTAATTAGACGGAATTGAAAGCTATTAAAAAATTAAATAATCAAATAAAGTATAAATATGAAGCAACAATGCTGCCTATTTTGAATAGGTATATAGATTTACAGTGAAAACACTGGTGATTTTATGGCTGATTATTTTTATTTTCCTGTGAAATGTGTTTCCTAAACACAAGCAGTCTGATTAGAAATCACTGCCATAGAAAGTTTAAAGACTAATTATGGAAGGAGAAGGTGGACAAACAATTCCTACAAGTGGAAGTTTTGGACTTTTCAGCCCAGAATATATGAACTTTAAGTATTAGATGCCTGTTGAATACTGTCCTGGTCACTGGCTAACTTCTCCTTTTTGTAAAGACCAAGGTGGTGTTTAATTACTCAGTGGTGATGGAAAAATGTCCCTTCATAATATTTTAACTCTTAGAATATGTTTGTAATGGACTAAATAAGGAATACGGCTTCTTTGCCTCTTCGTCCATTGGTGGATGCTTATGTTGTTTTCATATCCTGGCTATTGTGAATAAAGCTGTGATGAACATGAGAGCACATATATCTCTAAAAGGTGTAATTTCATCTCCTTGGGGTATATACCCAGGAGAAAGATTGCTGGGTCATCTGGCACAATTTTTAATTTTTTGAGGAATCTCTGTACTAATTTCCATAAAGACTGCTCAAATTTAATTTTCTGCCAACAGCATATAAAGGTTCTTTTTTCTAAACACCCTCACCAACACTTGTTATATCTGCCTTTTCAGTAACAGCCATGGTGTGAGTGATGTATATGTAGATATAAACATACATACACAATATATATATATACACACACAATACAATATTATTTGACCTTGATAAAGTGGAAGATCCTGTTGTTAGTGACACCATGGAATCTAGAGGACATTATAGTAAGTGAAATAAGCCAAACACAGAAAAAAATATTACATGATCTCACTTATATGTGGAACCTAAAATAGCTGAATACATAGAAACAGAAAAATGGTGATTACCAGTCCTGGGAGGATGGGGTGACATAAGTCAAAGGGTAGAGTGCAAAGTTGCAGTTATGCAGGATAAATAAGTCTAGAGATCTAATGTACACAGCATGAGAACTATAGTTAATAATTTTGTACTGTATACTGGAAATTTGCTAAGAGAATAGACTTTAGGTGCTCTTCCCCTCCCCCCCGCCACACACACACACTCACAAAGATAACTATGTGAGATGATGGATGTGTTAGTTTGCTTAACTGTAGTAAAAATTTTATTATGTGTATGTATATCAAAACATTGTGTTGTACCCCTTAAGTATATACAATAAAAATATAAATGATTTGTTCTACTCTTTGAGCCCTAGCTCTTTGTACTATTTTCCTCGGATACTCAATGTTAGCAGTTTTGGGGGTATCAATGCATTCATCTCTGTCTCTCTAAGGTTTACCGTCCCTCCTCCATGACAGCTGAACCAGAATACTGCCAAGTTCTCTTCTGCTGTGATTTCTCAATCTTTCACTCTTTCAGCACTTGTTTACTGAGTGCCTACTGTGTGCCAGGCATTATTCTATGAGCAATGCAGACAAACTCCCTACATCCAGGAATTTTTCATTCTGGTAGAGCAGACAGCCAAAACGGCAATGTTTAGAAGCATTCCTTTTCCATTGCATTGATACTGCCTTTGGGCTAGAAAAGGATTTCCCAATTCAGCACTAATCACATTTTGGCCTTGATAATTCTTTCAGAGAAGGGCTGTCTTGTGAGTTGCAGGAATTTTGGCAGCATCTCTATTCTCTATTCTACTGGATTCTAGTAGTACCCCAAGGTTGTGACAATCAAAAAATGTTTGCAAACATTGTTAAATGTCCACTGGAGAGCAAAATCACCCTGAGTTCAAAACCACTGGCTTAGACAACTCATTAGGGCTCCCTTTCAAAATATTCACATTGCTATGCTACTCCGGTGCTGTGTCAGCAGCATCGTACTTTTAGTTGACGCTTCTTTTTATTTCTGTGCTATATAAATGCAGCTATTTTCCAAGTCTATAGTTTTGTAGGCCGAAAGGACCTCACGCCTGGGAGTAGATGCTCACCTAGCAGAAATAGTGTAAGAAGTTTCTGGCAAAGTAACTGTTTGCTTCAATGTTACATATGTTTCACCTGGATTCTGAATGTGAGTGCTGCATATTGATAATCCTTTGCTTTCTCTGATCCATAAAATGGTCACTCATGTTTTTGTTGTATACTCCACAACTTCCTTGCTAAATGCATAACTTTCTGGAAGTCTATGTCTTATTATTTATCTAGATAATACTGGTGACTTAACCCTACCCTGAACTATGAATTCTTTTCTAAATAATACAGCCTTATTACTCCTTACTTTGTAAAATATCTTTTTACTGGCTTAAAAAGGACCAATGAATGAAGAACTATGTGTACCATTCTTCAGAAAGTAGATTCTACATATTTTTTTCTACCTTATTATGGTACTGGGGTGGTGTGGACAACATTAAGCTGCCCTGTGATGGAAAATCTTCTTAATCAGATTTTTTTATGATTTTTTGGAAAATTTTGGAGACCTGGCTCTGTAATCATATCAAAACTAAATAATCCTATTTTTAATGGTAGCCATTTACATCCTCCTTTGGTTGTCCTTAGGAGAATAATTATTGGCAGGGCTTAAATTTCCATTCCCAATAGGAAAAAAGTGTAAATGTATTGTTCAATTATTAATATAAGTGATAGCCAAGGTTATATTTATAGCCTGTCAAAAAACAGTATAAGCTCCTTTGCAATGTTGCTTAATTTCAACCCAGCACTGAATGATATTTACATAGGTATCACCCCCAGTTATTTCTTTCCTGGCTTTGTGCAATCAATTGTGCATGCTTATCGTTTGTGAGCATGTTGCGGCACAGGCTCCAATGGCTCACAGGCCCGTACTGAGCACATTCCAGGTTTTCTTGTACTTCTTTTCTTATTGAAGACCACTGCTAAATGAGAAATCTATTCTCAGTGAGCCCGAATGAATAAAACCAATTTTTTGTGTAGCCGCCACAACTGTAGTAGAAGCAACGTGTCTGAGAAGGTCCCACATTCACACATGCATGTATGTGCACACACACACACACACACACACACATACACACACACATACGTATACATTCGTCTGTCACACAGTTGATTCAAGAGCTGAAGAACTTTGCTCATAAAGTAGTATCATAACCTTCCCGTTGAATCAGGCACTTGGTTCATATGTTCCCTTCAAATATATGATTACAGATTCTCATATATATTATTAATAGAAAAGTCCTCTTTGGGAGAGTTGTATTACTATTTTGTAGTTCATAAAATACCTGAGAATTTTTTTAATAGAGGAGTTTAAAAAAATGGTTATGAAGAGCATACAACCCAGTGGAGTCTCACAGAGATGTACTTTAAGCTACACTCAGTGCTCTTTTCTAAATGCTCCAGAACATGTTAGTTTTGACAAAATTTCAAAGAAATGATATGGAACTCCCGGTTGTACTCTGATCAGTGCTCTCTGACTAATGATCATGAAATTGTCTTCCTAGTTCTCTCATCTGCAGTAGGTAACTTCTAACAGCTCTTTTAGCTGTAGCAGAAATAGGCTTGTAGCTTAGAGGAAAATGACCACTAGGCAACAATAGATTTTAATGGCTGTGTAATCCCCTTGGAATTTCCGAAGGGTTTTCTGCACTTTGCCAGAAATCCTGAAATACATGAAGATAACAAAAGAATGACAAATCTAAATTGCAGATGATTTTCTTGCTTTCTCTCATTTCATTCATTTTTAATGCAGATGATGGGATCTTTGGGACTTAGAGCCATGTTTGACAGCATTTTCATGTTTATTTGGACTGTGAGTTATGCTATAATTTGGATTTGAGGCACTCTTTCCAAGAGTAAGTCATTTATAATTTGTGTACATTTTTAGGGGCTAAGATATGAATAAGCAGGTTTTATTATTTCTTTCTGGTGATTTACACTATTCTATATGTATTTTATTTAAACCAAAGACTCAGCTTTTTTCTGATTTTAGTCAAAAATGGCTGCCTATATTATTCTGATTTTATGGCAGCATTGCTGAAGAGTGTGAAGGCAAACAAACAATTAAAGTGAAATCTCATTGTTTATTTTAAGAAATAAAAATTCTCTGAATACATAAATAACACATCTTGTGGATTTATGATAGGAGCTCCTTCTTTAGCATTTGTCTCAGAACTAGTTCCCAACATTCTGCACCATCAAGATGTACGATAAATGCCTAGTGTCTCACTAAAGAAAACAATCAATTTCATAAGCTCTTCTTAAATACTAAGATAAGCTCACTCTCAAGGAAAACTGCTCTGTTGTATTACAGACCCTCAGGCTATTTCTTCTATTGCAAAATGAATGTTATTATAGGTATTATGCTTATGAAAAGATCTCGAACAACATGCAATTTTCTTCAGTGTGTTAGATTAAAAAAAAATCATCATCCCTCATTCCTGCATTCTTATTACCACCCTCTTGTTGCCCAACCAATTTCTCTTCTTGTATAGTGAGACTTGGGATGAAAATGGACATTGAGAAACCAAAAATGTGGACAGAATGATAAATACACTCACTTTTTCTTCCCTTCACGGCAAAGAACGTGGAGTGTGGTATCTTCTCTAAAGTAGAAGGCAGCCTCAAAGTTTGTTTTAAAAGCAACACAAGACAATTTTCTACATCTGCAGAACTCAGGAGATATTTCCTTTTCTCATCCTGTCTGTGATGTTTTTCCTTGCAATGGGAATAGAATAAGGGTTAACATAGTTGTTAAATTATCTTGCTGATTTTTGAAATTCCTTCTATCTTCCTTCTGACATGTTTAAGTCCTGCTGATTTTTTAAACTCTCTTACCTTACTGACAAATACTGTCCAAACTGGTCTCTGCTTTGCCTGAAATCTTATAGGACCTCGTATAATTTTGGGTTAATATACTCATTTGGCACTTAATATACTAACCTGAGAGCTCCCAGAGGGCAAGGGCGTTACCTTACACTAGTATGTCATTTCTGGTGTTCATTATCATATCCAAAAATGCAGAAAAATTCTAGTCTCAGGTCTATTAACAATGAGTTATATAACTTTAATTTATTCATTCATATATCAGGGTCTCCATAAATACATAAATAAACAAAAAAAGGAATATACAGATTTCAGCTATAATATAACAAAAAGGTCATCAGATTATTTCTATTCCAGGCTATAAGAACTGGCCAGATATCATACATTAATGATATCAAAGAAAATCCTGCTTTCTAGAAAAGGAAAAACTGATAAAATTTTCTCAGTTTAAAAAATATTTTCTTTGTATTTGGATTTTAAAATAAAGGCATCTGCTATCAGTTATCCTCTAGTGAGTGAGCTAGTAGATTAACATGTGAATAAAAAAGTAGCAAATTAATATTGATTAACAAAATTAGAAATAACCAATAATGTATAATTCAACTGCTTGAAATTTAAGGTAATCATGAGTGTTTGTAAGTTTATTACACTATTAAGACTTGGTGTCAGATAAAACTAATTTTTTTTGCTCTAAACTCTGCCACCTACTATGTGAGAATGAAAATTCAGAATCTATGAACCTCTGTAAAATGAAGAAATAATGCTACCACCTCCATTTTGTATTGGATCCCGTACACATTTATTTGTATGTGCACAGAAATACATAAGGATAAATAAAACAGGTTAGAATATTTGGATCAACTCATCGGGTAAAGGCAATCTAAAAAAACAATAAAAATTCCTTAGCAGCATAGATGAGAAGATTACGATTGAACGGTTTACAGCAGACCAAAGATGCCACTAAAAGCAATGAAAAAAGCCAAGGAAAATACATGCTAAGATCTATGGGAAGTCATCCAAAGCTATTGAGGCAAGCAACATCAAGAAACCAAGACCCTGGAGAAGCAGAAGCCATAAAGAGAAGAGTTCAACATTTTGTCATAGTCTACTACATGACGGATTTGCTGAATCTTAGTACTAGGTGAGAAGCTGAGAAAAGACAGAGGATAACTGCCAAGACCCAGAGAAGTGAGTAGAGCTTTGTCAACCTCATAGTGTACAAAAGTCCCAAGGCAAGCAGGATTTGAGAGGCCAGCATCTAGGTGGAAAGGGTGGTGCTGAGAAGTGAGTCAAATTCTGTTATTTTTTTTTTTTCCTTTTGTGGCATTTATTGAATTCTGAAGGTGCTTGAGGAAAGAGACAAAGAAACTAAAATACTTGAACATCAATGCAGTTATTATGAGTCTCATGGTAAAGAAGAGACAAAAATGGGAGTTTTTGACCAGCAAAGAAGGAGGGCCATTAGTAAACAACGAAAGGCTCTCAGTTGAGGAGCTGTCAGGGGGCAACTAGAGATACACAGAGCTTCCCCCAACTATATCTCACCCTCAAATCAGCTCATTCCTAGTTGAATAAAGTGATCTGCTCCCTCTTAGGTTGTCTAAGAAAGGATAGAATCAATTCTATCCAAAAAGGGAAAATATCATTCAATGGTTCCACATGTTTCATGCACAATATCCAGCACTTGATAAAAGAAACAAAAAATTAAAAAATAGGAATACAAAAGAAAGCCAATATAGGAAAAATAAAAGCAACACTAGCAATAAAGCACGGATGGTCCAGGTGTAGTTACAAAACTAGACATATTTGTTATTAATATGTCCAAGTATATAGATAATGTTAATAACAGGAAGAATTTCAGCAGAAAATTGTTGTGTAATGGGAAACATAAAAATGGAAATTATTGAGCTAAAAAGGCAATAATGGAAAGTAGTAACAGATGGTGTTATGTATAGATTAGACAAAACTGAATAGGTGATTAAAATAATAAGTAAAATAATAGGTCAATAAAACTAATCTGGCTAAATAAGGAGAAAAACATATGTGGGAGGTACAGAAGAAAGTGTAAGAGACAGACATACGGGGCACAGAGAGGAAAACCACAATATATGTAACTGGTATCCCAGGTAGGAAGGGAAGACAAAGGCAGAAGCAATATTTGAAGAGATATATAACTTAGATATACTTATAAAACTTATAAAGACTCTCAAGCTACACAACTAAGAAGTATTATGAATTCCAAACCCGTTATATATGAAGAAATTCATGCCTAAGCATATTCCTGTGAATCTTAATGACAAAAACCAGAAAAATCTTAGATGCAGAGATTTAAAAGGGCATTGAGACTGACAATTGGGTTTTAAACAGGAACAAAAGAAGTGGTAATACAATGGAATGACATTTTTAAAAAGGCAAAAGAAAATAACTGCCCCAATAGAATCCCATTGCAAGTGAAAATATCCTTTAAAAATAAAGATGACATAAAGATATTTCCATTCAAACAAAAATGAAAGAAGTTATTGCCAGCAGATCTGCACTTAAAGAAAAAATACTGAAACAGAATTCCTTAGACAAAAATGTGATTAATCAAAGTATGAAGCTAAGAAATACATAAGGGAATGAAAGTTCTAGAAAAACTATATGTGAAGATATTGGTTGTAAAAAACAATAATATTAATGGATTTGTAAGCATAAAATATACTTGTAGTTAAAATATATGTCAGATAACACACATAGAAGAGGAGGAATAAATGTAGTATATGTATTTAATGTCATCACATTTTCAGGTAAGAGGTAAAAAATTTATTTCTGAATAATAAGTCAAAGTCTCATATTGTAACCACTGAAATAATTGTAAAAGATGCATAGCTGATAAGCTAATTAAAAGGAAATTGATTAATATAAAATAATTAATTCACAAGGAAAGAAATATATAAAACGTGGGACAAATAGAAAAAAACAGTAAAAGCTAAATATAAAACCAAATGTGTTAAACAATATATTTAGCATAAGTAGACAAATGCTTTGATTAAAATAGAACATTATTAATACTGATTTTTTAAAAAAGCCTCGAAATTACTGACAAAGACTTTAAATATAGTGATACGCAAAAGGTTAAAAGTAAAAAGTTGGGAAAAAACGTATTACACAAAAGGAAAGTTAGTCTGTCAGTAATAGAAGCAACGTGGACGCTATGACAAGAAATACAATAAGAGAAACTTAACAATAGTTCATAATGATATACGGGTCAATGTAATAGAAAGACATAAGTGTTACATTTGTATATGCCTAACAGCATAGATTCAAAATATATTTTAAAAAATTGACAGAATTATGCAAGAAATGACAAATCTGAAATCATAGTGAGAGAATTTAACAGAACTCTTTCAATAGCTGATAGTATAAGCAGACCAAAAAAAGTAAATATGCAAGGAATGTAAATGTTGTGATCAAAACAGTTGCCTAGTTTAATAGACTACTTCCTTCAACAATGATGGAATGCACAAAATTTTCAATGGCATATAGAAAACGCATCTACACAATTTTGGAAAATGTTTGGTGCACACTTAAAATATTTATGTGTTCAGTTGTTTCTTGCAAACTAAGAAATGCACTTCTATAAAATCCATAAACCAATAAAGAAAGAAGTGAAGTTAGAAAATATTGTAAAATAAATGATAATAGAAATATCACACATCAAAACTTTTATATGATTAAATCTGTGCTTAAAAAATTTGCATCTTAAAATTTATATATTTAAAGAAAATATACAAATATCTACCATATCTAGGTACCCACTATACCACGTTAGAAAAATAAGAGAAAATTAAATTCAAAGAAAGTAGGAGGAAGAAAATAATATGGATAAGGATAAAAATTGTGGAGGAAAAAACCCAAATATATAATAAAAAATTCAACAAATTAAGCAGTTTGATCTTTGAAAATACGTAAAATTGAAATGCTCGTGGTGAGAATAATCAAGAGGAAAGGGAGGGGAGAGAAAGAGAGAAAGAGCAAGAGAGAGAATGTGAGAGAGGAAATAGCATTATTAGCAGTGAGAAAAGAGAATCCTTAAAGATCCTATAATATTGAAAATAAAAGTTCATAATTTATGATATTTTGCTGATAAGTTTGAAACTCTACATGGAATTGATAACCTAGAAAAATACAATATATCAAAATTGAGGCAAGAAGAAATAAAACAAAATTCACAGTGTTAAATTCATCAACCTCAGTCCATATATTAATATCTTCTCTCATGTATTTTCCCAAATATTTAAAATAGATATAATATTAATCTTATGTAAAACTTTCCTCAGCAAAGAAAAACAGGAAACATTTACAAATCATTTTAAAGGGCTATCATAACCTTGTTACCAAATTATGATAAGAGTATTTTAAGAATGGAAAGAAAAATTATAGGCCAATTCTTTTCATGAAAATACATGTTGCAGCAAAAGCAATTCTAAGAGGGAAGTTTATAGCAATAAATTCCTCAAAGATAAAAAAAGATCTCAAATAAATAGCCTAATGTGATACCTGAAGGAAACAGAAAACAAAGCCCGAAGCTAGTAAAAGCAAGGAAATAATAAAGATTAGAGCAGAAATAAATGAAATAGAGACTAGAAAAACAATAGAAAAGATAAACAAAACTAACAGTTGGATCTTGAAAAGAAAGAAAATTGACAAAACCCTAGCTAAACAAGGAATAAAAGAGAGAAGTAGCAAATAAAATCAGAAATGAAAAAGGAGACATTACAACTGGTAACACAGAAACACAAAGGATCATAAAAGGCTACTGTGAACAATTAAATGCCAACAAATTGGATAACCTAACAGAACTGGATAAATTCCTAGATACACACAACCTATGAAGACTGAGTCATGAAAAAATAGAAAATCCAAACAGACCAATAATGAGAAAGGAGATTGAATCGAAAGTCTTCCATCAAAGAAAAGCCTAAGACCTGATGGCATCACTAAATTTTATCAAATATTTAAAGAAAAATTATTATAAATCCTTCTCAAATTCCTCCAAGAAATTGAAGAGCAGGTAATACTTCCAAATTCATTTTATTAGGCCAACATTATCCTGATACCAAACACAGAAGAGGATACTACAAGGAAAGATAATTACAGGCCAATCAGTATCCCCGATGAACACAGATGCAAGAATCCTCAACAAAATATGAGTGAACTGAATTCAGCACAACATTAAAAGAATCATTCACCATGATCAAGTGAGATTTATCTCAGTGATGTAAGACTTGTTCAACATATGCAAATCTATAAGTGTAATACACCGTATTCACAGAATAAAGAACAAAAACCATGTGATTATTTCAACAGATGCAGAAAAAGCATTGACAAAATTCAATATCATCTCGTGATTAAAAAAAATCAAAAAAAGTAGATATAGAAGGAATGTACCTCAACACAATAAATGCCATATATGACAAACCCACCGCTAACATCATACTCAATGGGGAAAAGTTGAAGTCTCCTCTAAGACCAGGAACAAGACAAGGATGCCCAGTCTCACTACCTCTGTTAAACATAGTACTGGAAGTCCTAGCCAGAGCAATTGGGCGAGAGAAAGAAATAAAGGGTATCCAAAATTGGAAAGGAAGAAGTTAATTTGTCTCTGTTTAAAAATGGTATGATCTTACATCATTAAGAAAACCTTAAAAACTCCACCAAAAAGCTGTTAGAATTGAAAAATGAATTCAATAAAATGGCAGGATACAAAATCAGTAGCATTTCTATACACTAACAAGAAACTATTTGAAAAAAAAATCAAGAAAAAAAAAATCCCATCGACA
Source organism: Indri indri (assembly GCA_004363605.1). Lineage (NCBI taxonomy): Eukaryota > Metazoa > Chordata > Mammalia > Primates > Indriidae > Indri > Indri indri. Next base: position 26,895 of record RJWJ010010165.1, on the reverse strand, counting down.
ATAGCAAAAAATAAAATAAAATAAAATACTTAGGAATAATCTTAACCAAGAAGGTGAAAAACCTGTACAATGAAAGAATAAAACACTGATGAAAAATTGAAGACACAAATAAAAGTTATTTTTCATGAATTGGAAGAATTAATATTGTTAAAATATCCATACTACCCTAAATGATCTACAAATTCAATGCAATGCCTATCAAAATTGTGGTGACATTTTTTCCCAAAAGTGGAAAAACAATTAAAATTAATTTAAAATTAGATGTGAAAATGAAAAAATTCCATACCTAATGCCAGCAAATCAAATTTAATAATATTTTAAAAAGTTAATATATCTTGACCAAGTAGAGTTATCCAAGAAAGATAAGTTGCATAAAATTTAAAAATCATTTACTGTTGTTAGTTGCCACAGAGAATAAAGGAGGAAAAACATATAATTATCTCCACATATTCAAAAAAGGCATTTGATAAAATTCAAAATTCATTAACTATTCATGGTAAGACTCTTAGCAAGGTTGGAATCTAAAGAAATTTATTAATCTGATAAGTTATCTATAACAATCTACATTAAGCATCTACTAGATGCTAAAATATTGAATATTTAGTGCAAAATTGGGAGAACATAAAGATGCCTACAGTATTACTTTTGTTCAGCATTTCACTGGATGTCTCCGCTTATACAATAAGGGAAGGAAAAAAACAATTTTAAGTGCTTTAAAGCAAGAAAACCTGCCTTTTTTATTATTGGCAGGTGATGATTTTATACATGAAAAATCTAAAAGTGTCCATGAAGAATTTGTTAAATTTGGTAAGCAAATTTTAAAAAGTCAGTGGATATAAGTCAATATAACAAATTCAGTTGTATTTCTATATATATGTAACAATCATAAAACTATAAAATATTGAAAAAAATCAAGAAAAATAAATGGAGGGATACCATATCCTCATTAATTGTAAGACTCTTTATGGCATATCTATTAATTTTACTTACATTTGTCTGCAGATTCCAATAGATGGACGAAATTCCAGTCAAGATCAGATCTTATTGTGTAAACTGACAAGTTAATTCAAGTTAACTTTAAACTTTTCATTCACCTATAAAGAGCCAAGACAATATTGAAAAAAAAAAGATAACTTTTGAAGAGGACAAGAGTTGTCAGGCTTATACTATTCTATATCAGGGATTATTTTATAATTTTATACATTTTTTTAAAGAGATAGGGTCTCACGATGTTGCCCAGGCTGGTCTTGAACTCCTAGCCTCAAGTGATCCTACCACCTCAGCTTCCCAAAGTGCAGAGATTATAGGCGTGAGCCATCACACCCAGCTAAGAAATTATTTTATAGACCCAGTAATTAAGAAAATGTTTTATTAATACAAACATACACAAATAGAGCAATAAAACAGAATAGAAAGTCCAGAAGCAAACCAGAACTTTTATCATCAATTAATTTATGGCCAAGATGACACAGTGATACAGCGGTAAAGGAATGTTCTTTGTAATAAAGGTTGCTAAATGGATTGGATATCTATTTGGGAGAAGACAAATCTTGATCTCACTTCACACAACACACAAAAATCAGTCCCATATGAACAGAAATAAATATGAAAAATAAATTGTAAAAGTTTTGAAATAAACATAGCAGAGTATCTTTATGCCCTAAATAATCCATGAAGGGCACTTAAAGGATCAAGCATAAAAGTACAGCCTGATAAATTCGACTTCACTAAAATTAAGACCTATGTTCATCAAAACACACCATTAGCACGTAAAACCAGTCTAATCATGAGAATAAAATGAGATAAATCTTACTGGAGCAGCATTACAAAGTACCTTACCAGTACTCATCAAAAATTTGTCAAGAATATTAAAAATAAAGTCTGAGAAATGTTCACAGTCAAGAGGACCCCTAAGGAGACATGATGCCTAAATGTAATGCTGTATGCTGAATGTGATCCCAGAACAAAACCAAAAAATGACAATTTATTTTTTTAAAAAATAAGGAAATTTGAATAAAATAGACTTTAATTATAAAAGATAATTGTATGAAAGTTTTGAAAGATATGTTTAACAAACTTGACTTGATATAAATATATAGCATTTATTATTCCAGCACACATAGAATGTGTCCAAGAAATGGCCATATACTGGCTACAAAGTCTTAAGAGATTACAAAGAATAGCAATAATACAAATTACTTTTTCTTACCATATTGCAATTAGGCTAGAAATCTATACTTAGGAGATAATGAGAAAAACACTATATGCTAAGCAATGAAGAAATGTAGAACTCAAAGGAAGCACATCAAAGATAAAATCATAATAGAAATTTAAAGTTTTTAACTAAATGATAACAAGAATGCCACATTAAAAAATACAAGCTTTAAATGAGTATATGAGAAAAAGTAGAAATACTTGAAATTAAGTAGTGAAGCATCTATTAAAGAAAAACATTTATATTTAATGGAACTTGTACTTCTGCATCTTGCATACACACAAAAAACTCAAGAAAAATATATCAAAGGGAGTAAAAAAGATATAAGCACACACTAATAAAATGAAAATCAAATAATGATTTGAAGGAAAGATTAATCCTTTGAAAAGAAGAATAAAATCAACTTTCAGTGATAGTAATCATGAAAGAAGAGATAAATTTCAAATTAACAATGTTATGATTAAAACAAGGAAAAATAAGAACATATGTTACAGATTTAAAAGGTAGTAAGATTTAAGAATAATTTTATGCCAATAAATTTGGAAATAATAATGAAAAAGATATACTATTCAGAAAATACAACATCTTAACTGATTTAAGAAATAAAAACTTGAATAATATTAAAGATATCTAATCAACGATCAAAACTATTTCCAAAAATTTACTTTAGGTCCAAATGGCTTCCCTAGTAAGAGGTATCAATAATTGAAGAAATTTAACTCTGAACTATACAAACTATTATAGGAAATAAGAAAAATGTATGGTGTTGTGAGATTGCTCCAATTAAATTGATAACAAGCACAGATACATTTTGTACAGAAAAGGAAAACCACAATTCCATTTAAGCACATTGATGTAAAACAAAATATTTACAAATCAGAGGGAGGGGGAGGGGGAGGAGGGGACGGATATATGCATACGCAAAGAGTGCAATGCGCACCATCCAAGAGATGGACACGTTTGAAACTGGGACTTGGGGGGAAGGGGGGACAAGGGCAACATACGTAACCTAAACATCTGTACCCCTATAATAACAAACAATAAAAAAAAAGAATCTAATCAATATAGAAAAAGAATCATAGCATGACCAAATTAGAGGATTGATTATAGAAATTAAAGGATGCTTTAACTTTTAAAAAAATCCATTAATATAATCCACTAGATTGACAAATTAAATAAGTAAAGTTGTATGATTATTTTAATAGCACAAAAATTTTGAAAAATTTGACACTCATTTATTCAAAATTCTTAGTAAACTAAGAATTAAAAACACCTTTGTGGTGTTTCCTGATATGATTCAAAAGGAAAACATATAGGATAAAATTTATTAATGTTCCATATTATTCTTCAAACACATCATGATATCTGGTCATTTTGCTACCTGAATAAGTTTAAAAGCTAGTAATCTAACATAATCTCATTTTGTAGCAAGCATTTGTCCTCCAAGAAACTCCAACAATTTCTTGCTTGTTCTGTCAGGTTCTTGTTTCTATTTCCTAAGGATGAATAACATAAATATCTATGAAGAAAAAAAATTCTTGTTCATTTATTTTTTCAAGTATTTGTCAAAGTTATTTTCCTTTCCTTTTTTTTGTTTTCTCTTTTGCACTGAATAAATAATTTCTATGCTCTTAGGGAAAAAATGAATATTTGGCTATTTTGCCATTATAAATATAAATCCTCTTTTTACTCTCACCTGTTTTTTAACCCTCATTAGAGCGCACATATGGTTGCAGTTGATTGCTTCTCATCTTCGTTGGTCATAGCTTAGTTTCCAGAATCATTCATACCTGAAAGATGGTACTTTCTAAATGAAAAATTACGGTACATTTTAAGTCCCCATAAAACTGCATATTTGATTACATAGGGGACATTTGTGTCCCTGTACCAAAATATATGAAGATAGAAAGTAGATAGAAGCATGATACATGATATAGCAGACAAAAGGAAGAGCAAATCTACATGATTGCACTAGAGAGTCTCATATCTAGAAGAAAGTCTGTTTATACAGCAGAATCTAAAATTGCTCAGAAATCGAGTCGACATGTGCCATGAAAGGGCTGAAAACAGAAAATACATATGGAGCAGTTAGAACCTCAAGTCTCCACCTCCACCTTGCATAATCAGATGGCTATCCATTCTCTACACTTGCAGAACATGAAGTCTATTTATTCTCAGGAGAAATTGCATCAGAGAAATTTCTGATTTCAAGACATCTGGCCCAAAAGGTAGGAAAAAGGTGTCATTATGAAAATCTTTTTGCTGAAGAGTGGGAATTTCCAGTTTACTCTCCAGCTCAGCTCCTGAGCACTAGCAGAGACTTACATTTTTCCAACACTCTTACCCCATCTCCAAAGAAGAGATTGTCATATTCTTTTCTAGTAAACTGTGGCAGAAAGAAAATCCATGGATCCTGCCATGTGGATGACTTGAGATGAAAAGCCTTGCTATAGTCTTGTCACTGAAATGAAGTAATGGTTTATACACAAGCCTCATGCATCCAGAAGTTTTAGTACAGATTCTTATATGCACATTCTTATATATAAATGAACGGAGATCACCAGATCTTTGAAGAAAGTCTCCTCCATGAGTGGCAGAAAACAAAATAAAAAGAAAAAGGAATAGAAGGAAAACAGAGTTAATTCACAGAGAGAGGTTTAAAAGATAAAGTTAATGTGATTAGAAGTAGAATAAAAAATATGGGATTCATGAAAGAAGGACAAAGAATCAGGAAATAGAAAGAGGAAATAAAGAAATATGTAAGAAAATTATTTATAAATGACATGTATGCCTCTCAAGGAAAAACTGTCTAAAGTTCAGCAAAATGAATGAAAGCAATGTATCCACACAAAGGCTCATAAAATTTCAGAACCCCGAGGACATGTGGAAGCTCCTAAAAGCTTCTAGAGAAAAAGCGAATTGAGATATATGCATATATATATATATATGTTTTTGAAAATCATATACGAATCGTATGGAATAAGAATGTCATTGAACACTGTATAGTAAAATTGGAAGCAATGTGAAAAGTTTTGAATGAGTTTGAATTTCAACCAAGGTTTCAAGTGGTAAGTCTCTAAAGTGTGTGGATCTTTTATTATTTTTCAAGGAGTTAGTGCAGGTTGTGCTTTCTAACATGAAGCAGTAAACCCAGAAAAAGAAGAGAAAACAGGGGAACAGCCCACAGAAGGAATGAAGAAAATTCCCTCTGTGATGAGAGAGGGAAAGCCCAGGGTGATACCTGGGAGTATCCCAGCCAAGGGAGTAATTAATCTAGCTGGAGCAGGAGAGTTGGAAGGTGATGTAGGAAAAAATAAAGACGAAAATTAGAATTGAAAATTATAGACAGGCTTTTTATAAAACTGTTAGAGGAAGCTGGCAATTAATTTAGATATGCAAAGAAAATGAAACACATGCAAAAATAAAATGAAACTATAATTAACTCCAGAAAAAAAAACAACTGCAGAACAAAAAATATTCTGGAAGACATTCAGCAGTAAACAATATTTACAAAGATGTAATGGTGCAGACACTGATTATAGATTTAACCGAAAGCAAATACAATAGTGGAAGTAAGTGAAATTGGATCATGACCTATCCTATTAGGTAGTCATATTATAATGTTGAAAGGTAAACACTAAGTAGATAACAGTACAAGAATAGCATTTAGAAATTCAGATTATCACATTTAATACTTTGCCAAATACAAATAAATCATAAAGATAAAAAATGAAGTAGTGGCATATGAATTGTGAATAGAAAATAAATATGGTACCATTTTACTTACTGATGGGCTGTTTCTTCCTAGGATAGCTTATTTGCCAATCAAAATTATTTTAAGAAAACTTTCTAGTTCTTATTTTCTTGTTAAGCTTCCTACAAAGAAGGACACGTTAGCACACAGTAAGAAATAGCTCAAATATCCCATATTTTAAAAACCCACTAAACATTTATTAATATTAATATATAGGTAAAATAAAAACACATTTATAATCATTTGTGTCTTGAACTTAACTCTATTTTATATGTAATCACAAATACCTGTTTGCTTGGTTTTAATATATACTGAATTTTCCAGGAATGAAAAGTTCCATGTAACTGAAGAGATGACAAATCCTCTTTGTGGTTTTTACCTGGCCAATATAGGATACCTAGATCAGTCTATATTTTCAGCTGTCTTCTTAACAATGATCTTTTGTATGATGGATAGTAGTGTAGCATTGACCAACATTAGGATATATAATAGTTTGGTTTTTTTAATAAATTACTTTCTTTTTACTTCCGATTTATACATAAGTTAGGATCTTCTACTGTTAGCTTTTTATCTTATTTTTTATTTCAATAGATTTAGGGTACACAAATTTTTTGTTGTTGTTACATGGATGAATTGTATAATGCAGAAGTCAGGGCTTTCAGTGTACCCATCACCAGAATAGTGTACATTGTACTCAATAGGTAGAATTTTATCCATTTCTTCCCCACTCACCCCCTTCTTAGTTTTTAATGTTCATTACATCACTTTATGACCACATATACACCTTTTTTAGCTCCCACTTATAAGTGAAAACGTGATATTTTCCATTCTTGAGATACTTCATTTAGGATAATGATCCCCAGTTACATCCAAGGTGCTACAAAAGACATTATTTCATTCCTTTGTATGGCTGTGTATATGTGTGTGTGTGTATATGGTGTGTATTTGTGTGTATATGGTGTGTATATGTGTGTGTATACACACACACACCATGGAGTACTTTACCATGATATATATATATATATATATATATATATATATAAACTTACCTCTTATCACTGTTTTTTCTAAATCCCAGAGTTTTTGGAAGCTTGTGCTGCCTTTGTCATTCAATTAAAAAAAACTTTTGATTTCCATCTTGATGGAAAGATCCTCATTGATGTAAGGATCGTTCAGCAGCAGGTTGTTTAATTGCCAGTTTTATTCCACTGTGGTCTGAGAAGATACTTGGTATGATTTCAATTTTTATGAATTTGCTGACACTTGTTTTGTGGCCGAACATATGATCTATCTTGGAAAATGTCCCATGTGCTGATGAGAAGAATATATATTCTGGTTTTTTGTTTTGTTTTGTTTTTTAGGTTTTTTTTAATTTCAGCATATTATGGGGTATATTTTGTATTTTATGGGTAGAATATTCTGTAAATGTCTGTTAGGTCCATTTGTTTGAGTCTTGTTTGAGTGCAGTGTTTCTTTGTTGATTTTCTGCTTCATTGAGCTGTCCAATTCTGTCAGTGAGGTGTTCTGGTAATTATGATGTTGCTGTTTATTTCCTTGCTTAGATTTAGTAGAATTTATTTAATAAATATGGGAGCCCCTGTGTTAGATGCAAATATATTTAGAATTGTTGTGTCTTCTTGTTGAATTGCTCCTTTCATCATTATATAATGACCATCTTTGTCTTTTTTATCATTGTTGATTTAAAGTCTATTTTATCTGATATGAGAATAGGTTCTCCTACTCACTTTTGGTTCCCATTTATGTGGAATGGAATTTTTTTCCAACCTTTTACCTTGGGGCCATGAGAATCTTTGCACGTTAAATGTATATTTGGAAACAACGTATATTTGAGTCGTGTGTGTTTTTTTTCTTTTAAATCCATTTAGCCAATCTATATCTTTTAAGTGGAGCAGTGAGACCATTTAAGTTCAATGTTAGAATTGATATGTGAGAAACTGTTCTGTTCATCATGTTGATTTTTGCCTAGTTGCTTTGTTTTCTCTCTTGAGATGTTGTTTTATAAGAGTTGTAAGTTTTAACTTTTGACTGTTTTTATATTGATGGGTATAGATTGTCTGTTCCATGAACAGAGCACTTTTAAGTATATCTTGTATGTTAAGTCTAGTAGTGACCAATTCCCTTACTGTTTACTTGTCTGGAAAAGACTTTATTTTTTCTTCGCTTATGAAACACAGTTTTATAGGATCCAAAATTCTTGGCTGCCAGTTATTCTGTTTAAGAAGACTAAAAATTGTACCCCAATCCCTTTGGCTTGTAAGGTTTCTGCTGAGAAATCTGCCTTTATTCTGATGGGTTTTCCTTTGTAAGTTATTTGGTGCTTTTATCTTGCAGCTTGTAGAATTTTCTCCTTCACTTTGACTTTGGCCAGAGTGGTGACTACGTGTCTTGGAGATGTCCTATTTGTAATGAATCCTCCAGGTGTTCAATGACATTCTTGTATCTGGAAGTCTAAATATCTAGTGATACCAGGGAAGTTTTCCTCAATTATTTCTTCAGATAGGTTTTCAATGCTTTTTGCTTTTTCTTCTTGCTCTTCAGGAATACCTACGATTCTAATAGTCACTCACTTTACATAGTCCCATATTTTGTGGAGTTATTGTGATTGTTCATTATTCTTGGTTCTTTTTTCTACATTTTTGAATGACTGGGTTAATTCAAAAACCTTATCTTCAAGCCATGAAATTCTTTATTCTACTTGGTCTAGCCTGTTGTTAAAACTTTTCCTGTATTTTGACATTTCTTAAATGACTTTCTTTTCTGGAAGTTCTGTTATATTTTTTCTTATTTTGTCTATCTCTTTAGTGAATTTTTCATTCGTGTACTGAATTATTATTATTATTATTTTGTTTCTTTGTGTTTGTTTTCAACTTTCTTGACAATCCCATTGATCTTACTTGCCATCCATATTCTCAATTCCATATCTGACATTTCAACAGTCCACTGCTGGAGAGCTATTGTGATCCTCTGGGCGTGTCCAAACAGCCTGTTTTTTCATGCTGCTGGACTTCTTAGGCTGGTTCCTTCTCATCTGAAACCTCTTCTCTCCTTGTAAAACAGATAGCTTTGCAGTACACCTGTTCTCTGCTGGGAACTCTGTTGCTCACTGAAGAGAGGTCTCTAGGTGGAGCACTTGACTCCTACTTTGGAAGATTGACCAGGCAGGAGATGGGTGTGAGCACTGTGAGTCTTTCATACTGCTGCTGTCCTGCATCTTCCCGTTCGCTTGTGGTTGTCGTGGGCAGTTGGTGCATGCAGCGTCAGAACTCACCCCACCCAGGTTCGTTGGCCATGGCGGGAGTTTGGTGTGCAGCGGCGGTCATTTGCTCTATCCAGATCTGGCGGTGGCAGTGTCCCTCAGCGTGAGGCGGCCTGGGCACTTGCCTTGACCACATCCGTCAGCAGCGGCGGGTGGTCAGTGCACAGTTGCACAAGCATTTGCCCTGCTCGGTTCCGTCAATGGTGGCATTGTCCAGGTGATGGCGACAGCCGCTGCACCACTCAGACAGCAGTGGCGGGTTCCTGGGCTGCAGGCCCTCTCTCCTTCCGGGTCGCGTGGCGCCTGTGACTGGGTGGGGCTGCCCAGTTGGCCACAGCAGGGACTGGGTCCATGGGTGCCCGCTCTGCCCGGGTCCCCTGGAAACCACAAGGCATGCAGTAGAGCCCGGCCTTCCCCCTACTCCCAGCTTGGTGGGGCAATGAGGAGGCAGCAATGGATCTGACCCCTGGGTAGATGCATCACTCTGGAGCTGGGACCTTGAAATGGCACCAGCTGCAGCACCCAGGTTCACAAGCCAGCGGGACCTCGCTGTGCCTTCTCTCCGGAGCAGTGCCGCTGCAGGCTCCAGTAAGCTACCTGTGTCCCTTCAGTGGCCTGCCGCAGTGGAAGTGGCCCTCCCACAGCTCCAGTTGCAATGTCTCAGGGGGAAGCGTGGAGCCCCGGGGTTCTCTCCTCTGTCCCTTCCCCACGTGCAGGCGCCTTTCCCGTGTACCTCCAGTCCTGCTGAGCAGGTTGCCCCACTTCCCCCTCCTTCACTTTGGGAGCCTCACATCGCCTGTCTGTTGATTCCCAATGCTCTTTCTCAGACAGATCAAGCTGAAGGTGAGTATCTGCTCGCCACTTTTGATCCTCTCCATGAAAGCACCGTGTACAGGCTGCTTCTAGCCCACCATCTTGGCCCCCTTCTTCATGATAGCTTTTTAATTGTACATGTGGGGAGATTATATTATCTCTGAATTTAATTCAGAATACCAGAGAGAAATTTACAAAACATCTGCTATAAATAGCTGAAAGCCAAGTTGTTTTGTTCTGTTGGGATTAACTACTGCATGAAGACAACAATTGGATACTCTTTGGTCTTACCATTTGGTGTTTCAATACCCATTCCTTTCCGACTTATTGAGATGGTCCTTGCATAGCAATACTAATCAATCAGCGCTCTTTCCTGTTGATTGTGGAATCCTTATGCAGCACTCCAAGCATCTACTTCCAATTTATTCAAATTAATGTGTAAATGGACTCATTTGCCCCTTCCTCCTCATGAATCTGCTGTGCATTCTGAGGAAATGGGATCTTCTGAAATAGTTCTGAGACATTAACTTAAGAAAAGAAAATATTATGTTTGTTTTTTAGTTCTGATATAATCTTATTGTTTATAGATAATATTTCTGGTAAGTTACCACAAATTTCCCTTTTTCTGTAGAACAAACCATGCCAAACTTCATGGCATAAAACAACAGTCATCTTGTTTGCTTATGATTCTGTTGGTCAGCCGTGCCTGACTTCTGATTGAGTGCTACTTCCACTTTGGGCTTAACTGTAATCAGTTGGTGGCTTAGCTGAGGCAAGATATTCTAGAATGGCTTCCCTCCCATGTCTGACTGTTTTCAGGATTATTGGCTGGGGCAGCTTGCCTCTGCTACAGGTATCTCTCATCCTACCCTAGGCTATCCTTTCTTGTATAGTCATCTCAGGATTCCAAGGAGAAGCAAGAGAGGGAAAGACCAAATGTTGAACAATTTTCAAGCTTCTGCTTGCTTTATGTTGGCTGATGTCTTATTGTCCAAAGAAAGTCACATGGTTAAGACTAGATTCAAGGGCTTGAGAAATAGACTCCATCTCTTGAGAGTAGCTTCAAAATATTATAGACATGTTTAGTTCAATATAGCACCTTTTCCTGAATTCTTAAGGTTTATAAAATCTTCATTACCTGATATGTGTATATATATATATATATATATATACACACACGCACATATATATACATATATATATATATCTCACACCTAAATTCTGCCCACAATATGATTACCCTTGTTTAAATTTTGAATTTAAGTTTTTTTGTGTGTGCATCAACTAAACACACACACACACACACACACTCACACACACACTCACACACACACCGATCTTTCAAAGGAGCAGAGTCAAATTTTTGGAGGGTTTACTTAATCATTAATTTCTGCCCCGTTACTAGTTCATATTTGCTGAATCATACTATGGTTCCTCTAGGCCACACTAAAACACTGCAGTACAAAACAAGTTTAAGATTTAATTCTGTACATGGGTTTTTGTCACCACGTACATTTATTTTGAGGGGTTTAAATATCCTTGTAAAAAAGTAAGGCTGCAACCATGATAGGCTGACATCATTGCTGGCATTATGTTGGTCACTTAATTAGCCATGCCAGATATAAACCATAGCTAGCTAAACATAACTAAAAAAATTCAGTATGTTTTTCAAATCACTTACATGGGGAGATTCAAATAAAATCTCTTTTTCAATGCAGATGCATTTAGTAAGCTTATTAAATGCTAATCTATAAAAATAGTCCTATGAAACTATTTAAAATAAACACACAGGTCAAATGGGGTTTCTTACATACTTTTTACATCTAATATATCTAATTTGTTTTTTTGTTTGTCTGTAACTTATTTATGCTTGGTTTAATCCTTTGACTTCCCTGGAGGAGCTTCATAACTCACCCCATATTACCTTGAAGTCGAATACTATCTGGGATGGATAGCACAGGCTTTCGTTGGATACTAACCTTTCTCTATGTGGCTATATGTAGCATTTTTATATACTTAGAATTCCAGAAAAAGTAAAGGGATGGACTTAGTTAGTGCTTCTAGTCCTTTGAAGAGTAAATTAATTTTGCCATTCTTTCTGACTCTCATTTGGCTATTGATAGAACACAAAAAGAATATGCCTATTAAATAGAATTTATCACAAGAAAAATGTCACTTAAATTAATTTTACTATATGTTTGTTTACATTTGAAATGTATACCTGTCATTCTGCTTTTACATAAAAGAGAAACCTATTCTCTCATGAAAAATGACAAAGTATCATTTGAAATCTAAATACAACCTCTAGAATTAAGCTGAAGTTGTACACATTTAAGGGCCTGTTTTATAAGTCAATTCAAATGACCTACTCCTATAAACTGCTATGGTTACAGAAGCTACGTCACATTCCCTAGACTGTAACTCTTAAAAATGAAATTAAAATGAACTAAGGATTTAAAACATATATGACAGTTTTATCATAAATCCAAATAAACACAACTATTTTTAAGTCATAGAATTTCAAATTCTGGTATATATATTATATATATATATATCAGTGCAATATATAATTACTAGTGAAATTTAATTTTTTCACTTATATCACTATTTCAAATACATATATTGAAAATGAAAAAGTCACTGTACATAGTCTTTGATGTTATCAGTCATATAAGGGCATCCCAACATTTAGTTTTGACTTAATATTCTCAACAGGGAACTCATTAGATTATAATAATAAATAATATGATTTTCTTTACATCAAAGAAATGATGACTTGTAAATTTTGGTGTCTCTAATCCATCAGGAAAAACTCCTCAAGTAACGTTTTTCTTTTACAGATGAAGAAAAATCAGCTATGTGATTTTTTTATTATGGTTTCAGAGCAAATTCGAATGTTCTTTAGGATTGACAACTTAATTCGACTGTTTTTTTCTCATTTTCACATGAAGAAATTGTTACTGTACGTTTAAATCTTTGGCAAAGTGCCAAAATATAGTAGACATGTCTTCTCAATGAGGTATAGATTGATGATTGAAACTTGAGGATTAAAAACAGGGCCAAAGAGGCCCCAATTAGCATCTTTACATAAATAAATTCTTGCCCTCAAAGTGGTTTGAGGGAGGAATTCCAAACTTTTGAGCTGAGCAGAACCGGAGGAAGAGAATGAATCAAAGATGCATGTGCATTGGCGGTAATTCAAAACTTTGTGCAGAGGTTTGCTGGTGTCTGCTTGAGCTAGGGAGGAGTGAAAAAAGAGTATTAATAAATTTTTAGTGCTGAAAGCATGAAATTTATCTTCAAGATGAGAGAGCAAATATATTTACCATTTGGATTATTTGCACCTGTATCTTTTTGCTCTTAAAATGCTTCTGTCAGAAATTACTTTTTTTTTTCAATAGCTGTACATGACATTTTCATGGAAAATGAACTCAACTTTACCTTGATTATTCTTTTAAAGATGCATATATATTGCTACAGTCATTATTGTGAAATTGCTTCCTTATATACCTCACTTTCTAATACATAATACCCTAAAGTAACAGCTCAGGGAATGAAGAGCTATGTAGTTTACCTTGATTTGGGTCAGGCTGACTTCACATTATCAGGAACAAGTGGGGACAGAGAAGAATAAAACTCTGAGCAGTTTTGCAGCCAATAAAGAGAAACAGGGAATAAATGTCCATTAGTCACACTTAGGTTATTATACCATTCAGTTAATTTCATTTATTTATTTATTTTTTTGTTCTTCCTTTGTAGAAAGCCCTGTGCTCTCAAGAACTTCACAGTCTAGTGTGGTGGAAAAAAAGGTAAACTAATGAATCCACACAGGAGATACTACTGAAAAAAAGCAACCTCCAAATTTAAGAGTCTTACATGTAGTTTGCTGAAGGTCTGGGCTACTCTCCAGTGTAGCTATTCTCCATGAGATGTCTCAGTATTGCAATTTCTTATCAAACTGTGATTCTACTACTACCTCAACAGAGAAGAGAGAGAAACGGAGTTGGGCATTTGATAATTAAATGCTTTCACATAAGTTACTTTCTCTAAGAGTTCATAGAACACTGCAAACCACATGGCCATACCTGCCTTCAAAGGTGTGGGGGAAGTACATTCTACCCATAGCCCACAAGGAGAAGAGCCCTGTTCACTAATAATGTCTGTCACATTAATAATTATAAACAAACTGCCAAACGTGGTGCAAGTGGAACTTTTAAAATAATATAAAAGCTAGATGAGGTAATTGTTTTAGAGGACAGTCTAGGGATTTATCTTGAGGAATGATTAGGCATTTGATATGTGAAAATGGCAATTCTGGGTGGGAGAAATGATGGCAGAAATGGCATAAAATGACAAGGAATGAAAAGGCGGGGTTTAAAGCTATGAGAGCTGACTTGAAAACTTTTTTATTTTATCCTAAGGAACTTAGAATTTTTCTTGTAGGAACAGGGAAGCTCTCTAGGGTTTTAAGGAGAGGAATAAATTGAAAATATTTTTCATAGAAAAATTATTCTTGTTGGAGAAGAAAGGATGGATTTGGGAGGGATGAGACTGTTGGGTATTGCAGTTTAGGCTGGATATGATGTGACTCTGAAGCATATCAACAAAGCGTTGACACTGGAGATAGATTTAAGAGGTGCCAGGAGGTAGAAACCAACAGGGTATCGATCGACTCCTATCTATTGGGAACTGTACTTGAATAAACACATGAAGAGACAATTTCTCTACTTTTAAGTAGCTTATAATCTAGCAGTAAAACAGACATGTAAAGAAACAACATGGGAACACTGTAAGTGTTCAGATAGGCAACACTCTTAAGAGAAAGCCACAGAAATCATCGCACCCTCAGATTCTGGAGTCGTGCCAACATTTTCTGCCTTTTAATTGATATACCCCAGGGTTATTTTTTGGCTTTCTTCGCATTTATTTCCATATATTGACATTGAACTGTTTTATACATGTCTAGCAAAGAATATGTTCTTACCTGTAGTGACCTGCTTGCCAATTCATTCTGAACCACCTTTTCCCACAAATTCATCCTGAATGCTATTGTCATCTCGAATTACCACACTTCTGAAATAATGAATTCAACAAACCTCATTCTCCATCCACACCCTTGGGTGATGATATTTTAAATCTGCACACTTGATGTTGGGAGGTAGGTTGGGAAGTAGTTAAAATATATGTTCCTTAAGTCTTTAGCCTTTTAATCTGAAAGATCAGGTTAATTTACACCATATAGTACTAGGGTACTCATCATATATGCAGATAAAATATAATACAGAGGACATTGCCATATTATTCCTGGTCTTCATTTTTATGTTTTTTATCTTTGCAGTCATCTGTAATAATTTCTTTTGAAGCCCACTGCACATAATTTCACATTACTATAACCTTTTTTGTGTGTGTGCAGTGTTGTCTGAGGAGATTCTGAAATCTCTCTGTTATTCCTTCCCTGCCATTTCCAAGTTCTGTTAACCATGTAAAAGTATTAGAACCTGAAGCAATTAGCTCTAGCTAGTATATATCCCCTCTTTTCCTAAGCAAATAAAATGTTATATTAAGTACTAATTGAAATAAGCAGGATATTACTTATTGCATAGAAATTATTCATGGTGATGCTATTTAGTGTAATGAGAATTGACCTAATTATGCCCCATTCTCTTTAGGCCATTAACTTATGTTCATGTCAGCTTTTACATCACCACTTTAAATTTTAAGCTCACAAAGGGCAAGAAGCCCATCTAACTTACTCTGTATAACACTGTAAAGTCTCATCCATTAGCTCATGCTGCTTCGATGATTTCAGTTCTGCTGATAACATTGAAATTATTGGAAATTTCCAGCATTAGGACTAATTTATCACTATAAAGGGCTTGCCATAAAAAGAATTTTATTTACTTTATTAGATACTAATATTCACGGATAAACATTAATTTTTCTAAAATATTTATATAAAAAGTCCCAAAACAATAAATGTTGGTGTTGATGTGGAGAGATAGGAACACTCATACACTGCTTGTGAGACTGCAAACTAGTGCAACCTCTGTGGAAAATAATATGGAGATAGCTCAAAGAGGTACAAATAGAACTACCATTTGATCCAACAATCCCATTACTGGGCATCTACCCAAAAGAATAAAAGACATTCTATAAAAAAGACATCTGCACAAGAATTTTTATAGCAGCACAATTCAGAATTGCAAAGATGTGGAAAGAACCCAAGTGCCCGTCAATACATGAGTGGATTAATAAAATGTGGTATATGTATACCATGGAGTTCTACTCAGCCACAGAAAACAATGATGATCTAGCACCTCTTGTATTATCCTGGATAGAGCTGGAGCCCATTCTACTAAGTGAAGTACCACAAGAATAGGGAAAAAAAAAAAAAAAACACCACATGTACTCACCATCAAATTTGTATTAACTGATCAACATTTATGTGTACATATAGTAGTTAACATTCATCGTGTGTCAGGTAGGTGGGGAGGGGAGGATGGAATGGGTATATTCACACCTAATGGATGTGGTGTGCACGGTCTGGGGGATGGACATGCTTGAAGCTCTGACTCAGGTGGGGCAAAGGCAATATATGTAACCTAAGCATTTGTACCCCTGTAATATGCTGAAATAAAAAAAAATAGAAAGCAATAAAAAATTAACAATAACAATAAAAAATACAAATTTTTAAAAGCAATACAGTATAACAACTATTTACATATTTACATAACATTTGCATTGTATTGAGTATTATAAGGAATCTAGAGATGATTTAAGGTATACGGGAGGATGTGCATAGGTTATACACAAATACCATGCCATTTTATATAAGGGACCTGAAGATCCGTGCATTTTGGTATGGGGGGTATGTCCTGGAACCAATCCCACATGAGTACTGAGGGACGAAGGTATAATAGTTAACACTGGCAACAGCAGGACAGGACACGCTAAGAATGCTAGCATTGGGAGGCAATTAGGCAAGATGAACATGGTTCTTTGGAAGAACAATGCACGTGAGAGAGAGATCAAGTTGAGACCTGGAGACCCAGGTAGGGCAATGCATACAGATTCTGCTGGATAAGAAATTCAAAGTCCACTGAAACCAGAGAACACAGAGCAAGAAAACCTTGCAAAATTTTTGGCAACCAAAGACTCTGGATCTCAAGAGTTCTACACAACCAAAATAGCTATATTTCAGCAGCTAATTATGGATTTAATAATGATTCAAGGACTTTGAGTCCAAGGTCAAAAGAAATCTTGCAGGGTGGACAGTCCTGAAACGACAGAGGGCATGTCTTGTTAGATACCAGAAGGAGATGGGTTGGAAACAAGCTTGAATCTAACATGGGTCCCCTTCCCACCGCCACCCTGTCTGTCTGTCTGTCTGTCTGTCTCTCTCTCTCTCTCTCTCTCTCTATATATATATATATATATAATATGTGGGTGTGTGTATTCCTTATTTTCACTTCTTGTTGAACAAGACCTGAGCACATGGATAAGCAGTGAGACAATTAAATTGCTCCGAATAGAGAGGGGATACTGAGATTGGATTGATGAAGTTTTTATAGAAAGTCTTGATGACTCACAGTTGCAGGGGAATTTGAAAGAGAAAAGGAACTGGTGTTCCAGAAGGAATATTTTAAGAAGATTTTTCTGGGAGATACTTTGCCCAATTTATAAAAGGCAACCCTTCTAAAAAGATTTAATAAAATATCCAATTCTCATTAATGCAATATGGGCACTTTGGGCACGAGTCAAGGACAAATGCTGCCCTTGTGTGTCCAGTCCTACTTGGACTCTGAAAATACTCCCTACCTCTAAGAGACTGGTTCTCAAGCAGTATTTATAAATAGTAGTCTTTTGGGAAACTTATTGTCAAATTACAAATATTTTCCACACCACATAGTCACACATACACACACTGTGTACAAACACACCCCATGTCCTGACAGAGCTACACCAGCACAATGTAATGATTCTGATACCTCTTTTATGTTGACAAAAACCTACTTTAAGAGCTACTTGCATATTTATCTCTGCTCCATAATAATAAACATGTTTTAATATGCTCATCATATATTTTTTTACTCAGTGTTTAAAAGACTTTTAGCTCTTAAACTATCATTTGCTGTACCTCATTCCAGATAATGGACGAGTTTAATTCTAGTTACAGCTGAAAGGATGCTGGTAATTGTACCTCTCAGGTATGGAAAGGAGGGCAGGTTCCACCCATGCCCTTCCTGCATGGACTTAGATCTGTGTGCACCTGGGAATTCTCTGGCTCTTGCCCACAGCTATGTTTCCAGCTTGGAGAGGTACAGCTCCCCTTAGCAAGAAGGAAATATTTTCCACTTTTCAAAATGCATTATCTGTTCTGCTACAGATAAAGCAGGATGTAAACCTGACCCACTGGCAGCCCATCAGGAGAAATTTATCTGGAAACTTCCCCTAAGGAGCCACAACACAGCTGAAAACAACAGCTGAAACCAACACCTGAAAAGAAAGAGAAAACTGGTTTAACTCCTTTGAGCACTGAAGTGTAGTAATCAACTAGAAATACCATTCTCTTTATTCAGTCCCCTTCCCTCTTCCTCCTGCTGCTTCTGAGAGTTGAATGCTAGTCTAAATAGTTTCTCTCAAGATTCTATTTCTATTAGCACCTTTCCCCCCATCTTTATTTACAATTGCAAGCTTCACTTTCTCCGGTTCTTATCCCCATATTCCATGGTTTCCCGATGTACAATCCTCTTCCATTCCAGCAGTGTATACCATTTCCCAAGTCATATTGTCTTATTTCTTCCTTGCCTTGAATCTCCACCACTACTCCGAATAATTATAACTTCCTTATTTTCTGTTGACACTATTTCCCTAAAACAATTTTCTCAAGCGTAGGACATCCTTCCTGTCATTTCTTTTATATTTTGGTAAAAAAAAAAAAAAGTGGAGAGCATTTTTCACATGTTCAATACTGCTTTAGAGTTTAGCATTACCGATATTATTTTTCAGCCTTTTTCTTTTGAAATCTTTCCTCATCTGCACTGCTTATGAATATCATCCTTTGCTAATCCTTGTGTTTATTTTACTCTCAGTTGAGTGCCTATAATGTGTGAGATATTGTAGTTTAAATACTTCATAGGCATTTATATTAATATAAGACAGAGTACAGGTAAAGTACTGTGGGATATCAAAAGAGGTAGACATTTCTTTTTGTTTGAATAATAAAAGAAAGCTCCTAGGAAGAGGAGACATCGAGATCAAAGGTGGGTGTATAGAATAGAAGGGAAGGGGGAAACACAAAGAGCAAGGTACTGAGGTTTGAAGGATTAGGGCATGCCCCAAGAAAAGCAGGTGGTCCAGTTTAACATCAGCAAAGCTCAGTTTTGAGAGACATATGTGGAGGTGATGTGAAGTGGGAGCTCCGGGAGAAGGACAAAAGGGAGAGGACAGCAAGCAAGACAGTGGACTTCCCTTCTCCAGGAGATGAGAGAATGGAGAGGAAACAACAGGTTAGAGGAAAATTATAGATCAAAACTCAACGGAAGAGTTTTATCGAGATATCTGCTATCGAGAGGATAAAAAACTGAATATAGATCAAGAGGATTATGGCCTGAAAAGAAGTTGTTGGTTTTACCTTTAAGAGGTCACTAGTACATTTCAAAAGCAGCATCTCAGTAGAGTCAAGGGGACTAATTGCAATAAATTAAATAGTGAGTTGGTAATGCATAAATAATTCATTTATTACTAGGAGAATATAAAGACTATTTTTTTTTAATTAGTGGAAAAAGGAGATTGAAGTTTTAGGAGCTTACTGATTTAAAGAAGGCGTGTTTAAGAGTTAAAGGTAAAAGAAGAATAGAACAAAACTAAATTATAAATTTTGTAGTCTTTTTCCTAGACCCCTACCTTTCTAGTGTGAAACAAGTCTTGTTTGTCCTTTAATTTCGTGACTTCTCTTAGTCTTACAGAACCTGCGTAATAAGGAAATAGAGAAATTGTAAGAAATTAAAAAAGGATAAAATAACATTAAATAAAGACCTGAGCCACAGTGAGAGTTGAAAGAGACAAAAGCCTACTCACGCAGGTTTTTGAGAGTGTTTTTAGGAAATGAGAATTGTAAATGAGTGATTTGGAGACAGCTGTAGTTTGTGAGGCATTGAGAGTAAAATCAGTGGGTAAAGAGATTTTTCAAGAAACATTGCTGTCTCATGAAGATGCACTTTCTTTGTGATTTTACAAAAAAGTTTCAGTAAAAATTTAAAGTTAGCGATTATTTTGAGTGCTAGATTATTCTATAATGCCACATCCTGTTGATAGTGGGGAAGGTGTTCTGCTATATAGTGTTTACATAGGAGTCTGTGCTGTATTCAGGTATATATTTTTGTATGTATCCCGCATTTAAACGTGTGGGTAATTTAGTAGAGGAGATGGAAAATGCAAGAGGAAAGAAGGGCTAATGAAGTAGTCAGGAAGCATGAAATGAAAAACATAAGAAGACAAACCTTCAGGAAGGAGGGAAACTTCATCTTTTGAGACGAGAAGGAAGCTAGAAAGAAGTTAGAGAGCAAAACAGCTACAGATTTTCATGTGGAGAAATGGATGAAATGTCATCTATAGAGAATGAGGAGTTTGAGGCTTCAGTAAATGAGAACGAATTGGAATAGGCATGTTGAGTAATGCTGGAAGGGAATAAAAATTTGTATAGAACTATTTGCCAAGCAGCAATGTGTGACTCGATGGGGAAGGAAAAGATTCAGCTCTAGGGAATCTGATGAAATTGTCTTTTGAATCTCTCCCACAGCTGTCATCACAAAGAAGTAGAAGCAGAACCTGATTGTGTGAACTTTGCAATGAACTGTAAGCAAAGACATGCTAACGGTATTTGGCAGTCTGCTGTTAATTACTGGTAAGTGCTTGGTTCTAAATTTCCACAAATTTACATATAAACTCCCACATTTTATTCTCCACGGGGTTTTGAAACTGAGTATAGTAACAGGACAAAAGCAGTGAGGAAATCAAGCTTGTAGAGCTGAGCAAAGGGAAGAAGGAGCTGATACTGATTGATACAGGACCACATTCTCAGATGCGTGAAAAAGGAAGGACGAGGAAAGGACAAAAATAGTCCATAAGCAAACAGATTTAGGTAAGCACAACTTTACTGTGGACAGAAGTCCATCGCATCGACATAATCTAAACAAATCATTCAAACTATGAATATCCTGGAAACAGCATTTTCCAATCCCTAAGGGTTCCCAATATACAGTATTGACCAGAGATAATGAAAACCAAATATGTTTTGAACCTTTAGTGCTGGAAAGTTGAGGTTTCATGGACCAATGCACCAATAGTAAAATTCCACTTGTGGAATGACTATATCTTCATGCTTATCATTGTATCTTATTTAGAGTCTAGCACATTATATTTGGGAACTCAAGAACCTTAATAAATGATGATTACAGTGAAATGAACTCTGCCAGGCCTCTATGTTTTATATCTTTTGGAGTTCAGAGTTTTACAATTTTACTTACTTTTTTCTCTGTCACCACCTTAAAGTTTGAAATGCTCCTTAATCAGATAATCATGTGTCTTATATTAAACACATCTTACCTCAGACTTTTGACAGCCTTATAACCATGCTGTGATATCATCAGCTGATGAGCCATAACTCCAATGTTATGTTCATGTAAGAAAATTACCTCAGATGCTTGTAGCAAATGCCAGTGTTTTGGGAGTTTGTGGAAGAGTAGTGATATTGCTACAAATGATAAAATAATAATAGTAATGTCAAGTCCATTTTATATAAGTTAATATCAATTATAAGTGTTTAATCATGCCAACATAAGTCAGTTTTGCAACCCTTTGAGGAAAGTCATATTATTGTTCCCATTTTATTAATAAAAATGTACACATGGAATAATTTGTGTGTATAATACATAGACTCTTCAGCCGTTCAGATGGTTTCCGTCGCTTCCTGCCTTTACTATGTGCTAAGTGATGGTGAAGGATAGATAGCCACATCCTCCTCTTTAACAATAACCTTTAAAAATATTTCGAGATTTATAGAAAATTTGTGAGGATATCATAGAAGGTTCTCATATAGCCCACATCCATTTTTGCATATTGATAACATTTTACATTAGCATCTAATGAGTCAATATTGATGCATTATTATTAAAGTTCATACTTTATTTAGATTTCATTAATTTTTGCCTAATATCTAGTTTTTGTTTTGTCTATTTAAGGTTCCCATCCAGGATCCCCCGCTTTAGTCAGATATCTCCTTAGGCTCCTATAAACTGTGGCAATTTCTCAGTCTTTTCTTGTTTTTTTATGAACCGGTTTTGAGGAGTGCTGGGCAGGCATTTGTAGGTTGTAGAATGTCTTTTGGATTTTGTTTGATGTTTTTCTTATAATTAGACAGGGGTTATAGATTTTTTGGAAGAGATACCACTGAGGTAAGGTTCTGTTCTCATTATGTCATTCATTATCAAGGGTACATAGGATCAACATGATTTATCACTGTTGATGTGTGGACCACAGTTTCCTAGCTGTGGTAGTGTTTGTCAGGTTTGTCCCCTGTAAAGTTACTAGTTTTGTTTTTTTTCTCGCCTTTTCCTGCTGTATGTTTTGTAATGAAGTCACTGTGTGCACTCCGCAGTTAAGGAGTTGGGGCTGGCTGTATGCAACCTCCTTGAGTACAGACTATATACATAAATATTTTGGAATTCTGCACGGGAATGTATCTGTTATCTCCTGTTTATTTACTTGTTTTCCCTCCTTTATTGCCTTCTGAATCACTTATTCAGTTATTTATTTGTATTGGTTTGAACTCATGGATATTTATTTTATACTGTTTTATATTTCAATACTAGACATTATTTATTTTCTGGCTCAAATTGTTCTAGCTGTGGGCACTGGGAGTTCTGTCACAGTTTGCGCCTGTGTTCATTTGACATACAGTACTTTCATTGTTGTGTATTTCGTGTCCATCGTTGAAGAGAGGGGGCATTTAATATATTCTCTCAATTCTTATATCCCTATTTAGAGGATTATTTTAGATTATCTGTGTTTTCTATGTCAATAAAGAGCAATGCATAAAGAAGCACTTAAGCTAAATGAATATTTATTTCCATTTGATGCCTACTATAAGCATTTGAATGATGCTTTGTTATTTTTTTCCATTTAGACCTCACAGTGTGCATATTTTATAAGAACATAAATACTTAATGCTTGAAACTGCAACAAGTCTTTGCCTGCTGTATTAAAAAAATGTGAATTTAATAGACAAGGAACCTTAATTACATTACCTGATGTAGCAAAGAAACTTGGCATTGTCTAACACTTGGATAAACTGCCACCACAATAATCTTTATAATGCATCACATACAAAAGCATTTTGAAATAGATGTAATTTAAGTATAAACTATTTTGTAATAATAGATCTGCCCTTTGATACCATAGAATCTCATTTCAGACTATATTTATTAATATTTTAATCTATTCATTTTATTTTACCATCAGAAATCAAGTTACTGTTATTGCATCCATTTTTAATTTATCGGATCTGGTATTTATGTTTATAATGTATTTGCAATCAAATCTCAGAATACATTTTTATTAAGCATAATTTAACAGTGGGACAAAATATTCCTTGTTAAAGGCGATCACACTGTTGAAATACAGAATATTCTGACTACATTTTTTAGATCACATGGTTTTTGACCATAGTATTTTGATCTTGAGGATACTTGTGCATGTAAAAATTTAAAGTGAAACAGGAAGAACATGAGTGCCTTTTCATTGTGAAACATTTTCTGGAGCAATATGCTTTAGATTGACTTAATTCTTTTTTTTGGTTTTTCTCTATAGTTCATTTAAAATTTTTCAACTCTTGTTTTTCATTCAACAATGATCTAATGAATTCTGTGTTCCAGGCATCGTCATGTTTGCATGCAGTAAACAAACCAGGAAAAGTGCCTATCTTATAATGCTTGCATGTTCACAGAGACTATTCAAAAATGAATCTAGTTCTGAAGGTTCAAATGTACGAATTTACTGGTAATTGCTTAGGCTGGTGTGTACAATCCATAAATGGGTTATTAATCTCGATAGCTCTCCCCTCCCACTCTATTCACTATTTTTATCCCAGGGTGTCATTTGTTATCCCTCCTTTATTGCCTTCTGAATCACTCAAATACCCTGTCTCCTTGGATTGTATCCTTTATCTACTTCTTAAACGAGGCCAGTGGTTCAGTGATTCCTAACACTTTTTCAAATTGTTGATTGTTTTGGGCAATAGCTAATATTTTTCAGCCAACTTCTACTCTTTTATTGAGAAGAAGGATTCATGGAAGACAGTAGATGTATAAAAAATTCAGGACAAGTGGGAGATGTAGGGCAAGGACCCATAAAAAGAAAACTTGGCTAAAGTGTTTTGACCATAATTCTTATTTTCAAATTTATGTTATCTTCATTGACATACTTTTTCATACTTCTTTCAATTTCAGCAGGGATATTTTCATCTGTACCCAAACCGCCACATATTGTTAGAGATCACTAGTAAAAACGGATTTCTCCCTAAATGCTGAATAAATTCATATATGCCGCCTTCAAAAGTGATTATAAGAATGAATAAGATGAGCTTTTGCTGCCTAATAAATATTGAATTAGTAAATAATATTTAGAATTCAATTTGTTCAAATGAAATATGGCAATATTGCATGTAATGAGTGTAACAATGTAACGATGTTTTGACAAAAGCGTGCCTAACACTTTTCCTATTTAAAGCAGCCACTCTCTGTGTGCAAAATTTCTTCTCTTCACCTTGCTTAACTATCTGATCTGCAGGTCCAGGGGGAGGAGGTGTTGGGGTGGAATGTTGGGTGAGGTCCTTGAGCGGCCCTGTCTCTATTTCTAAGTGAACATAGTCCTCCTTGCTTCCTTTGTGACTTTTTCCCTTTATACGGTTAGAAAATTGGCCCAAGATCTCCTTTCCTTGTGTAAATACGCTAAGGTAAAATTATTGTATTTTATACTTAGGTCTTGAAGTTACCATCTTAAGGGAAGAATAATCATCACTAGAACTTACTTCCTTTCTGCTCTAAGCATATTATGTTTGCCCGAATTTCACAACAGAGAATAATTATTTTTATTTTGGTCTGACTACACCTAATATATGAGTTTTTCGTGTTTACTCTTAGTTTATTTTTAGATCCTAAGTGTTTAGTTTATTAAGCAAGAATAGATTCAAAACTTAAATTTAGCTAGGAGTAGGGAAAGAGAAGTCTTAAGAAATTCAAATAGTATTATATGTGTGTATATATACACACACACACACACACACACACATATATATTTAGAAAGAGACAAAGAAGAGTAAAAGATGTAAAGAGAGTAAGAATAGTAAAATATATAAAATAAAAACAACAAAAAGGAAAGAATATGTTATTCTCACACCGCTTTCATGTACAGTGTCAAATTTGATGAAATCACTATCAGAAAATGGCTTCTAATTATAGCCTTTAAAATGATTCCTGTATTCTAAGTCTGGTCTTTAGGAAACAGTGAAAATAGTTTGAGATGCCTATGAACAAAATCTAGGATTGACCATGTTAATAAGACAAATGCATATTCAGTGGGCTGAATGGTATTTTGGCAGATCAGGTAAGTAAAATATATCTGCCAGCATGATGTAGTTTATACAAAAGTTTTTAAGCAAAGAGTAACTTTGAAATAGCATTTTCAACAGAGTATATTTTCTAAAACTTTCACCTTGTTTTTATAACTAAAATATAAGAAAAGTAGTCATACGATATTTTCCCTATACCTCCATATTCTGAGCTACAGTTTTACCTAATGTTACATTTCCATTCACCTATCAAACCACACACTCATTTGTTTGTACATTTATTCATGAAACATTTTGTGAAGAATTCACAGTTTCTATCATATATCTACTAATAACTAAGATGCTATAATATCAACCTAGAATTCCTCAACTGATTTCAGTTCATTGTAACAAAATATGTTTGTTTAGGCCAGGCGTGGTGGCTCACACCTCTAATCCTAGCATTTTGGGAGGCCAAGGTGGGAGGATCGCATGAGGTCAGGAGTTCAAGACCAGCCTAAGCAACATAGCGAGACCCTATTTCTACAAAACATATAAAAATTAGTTGAGCACTGCGGTGCCCATGTGTAGTCCCAGCTACTTGGGAGGCTGAGGCAGGAGGATCATTTGAGCCCAGGAGTTTGAGGTTACGGTAAGCTATGATGATGCCACTGCCCTCGTGCCTGGGCATCAAAGTGAGACCTTGTCTCAAAAAAACACCACCACCACCAATAAAAAATCTATTTGTTTAGTAAACTTATTCAACTACAGTATTGAAATCTTAATGTCATGTCTTAATGTCAAAGAAATCCAGAAAGAAGTACGTAGCGAGCTTCTAGTACAAATTGTGAGGTGCCTCCTTGATTCATTGAGCATTGAGCTCCACACCCCTCTTTTATTCCTGACCAATTAAAAATCTGTTAAAACATTTTAGAAATGTACAAAAGTAAAAGAATCATTGGCTGAATATCAACGTGTTTACCCCCAACCTACAACATAAAATGCTACATATAAAGTTAAAGTTCCCTGTGAATCCTTTCTTGCCACCATTCCTCTTCGTTTCCAGAGGCAACTTCTATACCTAAATTTGTGTGCATTATTTATGTATTTTTTTGTATGTTTACTAACAATCCATGTAATCCCCTGGACACCCCGACCAACTTCCCAGCTGATGGTCTTCTTGCAGGTGGCTTCTTTATGAAAACTGCTGGTGTCCTAGCCAGAGCACC
>RJWJ010010164.1:0-47765 GCA_004363605.1 Indri indri | reverse complement strand
GAACATCAGAAGAGAAATCATCTCGAAGTTTGCCTTTCTTTGCTGTCATGACATAAAGGTGAACCATTTCTACACTGTATTGTTACATGTGATGAAAAATGGATTTTTTTTTACAGTCACAAGCGTTCAGCACAATGGTGTGGAAAACACACATTCCAAAACTGAATATTCATCACAAAAAGCTAATGCTGTCTGTTTGGTGGTCTGGTGCTGGTGTTATTCACTATAGCTTCACGAAACTTGGTCAATCCATTACGACGATGTCTACTGCAACCAACTGTATGAAATAATGAGTATGCTTGTGATGAAGCAGCCAAGATTGGTCCATAAAGACAGGCCAATCCTCAATGCTGGACCACATGTCATGCAAACAATGTGCTCAAACTACAGAGGCTGGACTTGAAAACTCTCTATTAGTCACTGTATTCACCAGACCTTGCTTCAACTAACTACCACTTCTTCCAGGGTTTGGACTACTTCTTGCAAGGAAAAATATTCAATTCTCAACAATCTGTGGAAAATGCCTTTCACGATTTCATTGCCACTTGCTCTCCAGGCTTCTTCACTGCTGGCATGAAAAAGCTACTGTTATGATGGCAAAACTGTGTCAATATTTTAGGTGCATACTTTGATTCAATTGTACTACTTCGTGTTTCACATACAATAAACTAAACTTGACTCAAAATCAGACATTTCACATTTAATGACCTAAATCGATTTAAAGACCATCCTTTCTTATCCAGAAATGCTGAAGGGAACCTACTCAAAATAGTTGACTCTATAAAACACAGGAAAGACTTTAAGAATTCATTACATTAAATAATACAAATAGCATATGTGCTATGAAATAACATTTCTTTAACCAAAGGTTAAAAGTTCTGGCAATTCTCTGGTTGTTTGACAATTCTAAATGAGATCTTTTACCTAGAAACACATTCTGTAAATAAGTTATGAAATATCCTTGTAGTCATTTTGCTATGGTAATAGCATGATATTTGTCACTAATATGTTGCAGATATATTGTTTATATACTTAGGGTGCCAGAAAATTTGATATGACATTAAAATATGTAGCTGATTGCCTCTGGTGTCAGTTCTGGCTCATTTAGACACTGTCTTTGAATAAATAAATAGCTGAGTTGATGGCACCTTTTAATTTTTTTCTTCTACTTGATTTTAATAGATTATTACATCTCTCAGAGCTATTCGAAATGCTTTCCTTCATTCATTTACAACATAAATTAGCATGCCATTTTTTTCCCATGAATTTTTGAAAGCAGATAGGATAGTGACAGTACTTGTACAGCGTGCATCTGTATACACATTTCAAGGCTTTAAGTCGTTTGAAAAAGAATAGGCCCAAACAAGAATCTGTCATAGCTATGTGATTATTTAAAGCTAAAATTGCAATGTTGACCTTAGAAAATAAAACAATGACAGAGTCATGGTAAAATAAAATTCAGTTCTGGAAATAGCAACTACTGGTTGTTATTTACTTTGTATATTCTGAAACTGGAGGTTACTATTTGACTTTGAGAGGAAACTTTTTTGAATATCGATCAATATGATTCCAATAATCTTTTCACATTTGCAATATACACTGACTTCTTTTGTTTTTTTGGTACTTAAGTAAAATAAAGATAATAAAATTAAAAATAAATATAATCTTTTACCTGTTGGATAGAACTATAATCTCTTTTGGTAAACAATATGATCATTACACCCTGTATGGGAGTATGCCATAGCTTGACATTCATTGCAATATTTTGAAATGCATATTAATTCATCTTATCTTTCTCTTAATATTTATCAATCTTTTATTCCATATTCTCACTGATTACTATTGATTTCATTGATTCAACATTATATGTCCTTCTTCAATGATATGTTTGCTATTATAATGCATTCCTGCTTCTCTCTGAATTAAAATATCAATCCATCTCAGAATCAACCAATATTTTCTATTATTTACCTTTATTGTTTCTATTATTCTGTTCAGGTATTTTAGAAACTACAATCTCTGGATAAGTCTACATAACAATTTTTTCTCCAGAAATTAAATTTTTGCCTATCCCAATCTGCAAATTTATCTAATTCAACCAATCAGCTTAATTTAACTGAACCTGTAGAGACATTCAGCAGAATAACAATACTTCTCCTCATCATTATTTATGAAGTTTTCATAATAAATATAATAAGTAGAACCAATGGTATGATTACATAATAGAAGTAAGGATTTTTTTAAATAAACAGTTCTAAATGGAGGTATGCCGTTTTACTATGCATACTTATTATATTGCCAAGCTATATGAAATTACTCATATTCATCCGTTGTGGACCTATAAAATTATAATTTTGGAAGATTATAACCTAAATTAACTCCAGAAAAGCATTTTGAAAGAAACACCCACTAAACTTAATTGCAATTTTACCACTCAGACATCTTTCTGTTATCTCTTTCCAGAGGTTTTTCTCAGTGACCGTGTTTATACACTCGAAACCACATAAATAAAATTGGGATCATATATGGATTTAAATATTGCTTTAAATATTCTTTCTAATTTTTGTGAGAGTAAATACTTTAAAAATTGTATTTGTGACTAAATATTATTTTATAGAAGAATAGGTGGTAGCAAGGTTGCTTACCTTGCCTGCCTTGTTTATTATTGTATCCTTAGCACCTAACACACTATCTGACATAGAATAAACACTCAATAAATATTTTCATTTGAAACGATTAAATGGAATCACTAATGTTGAGAATAGCAATGGCTGATGATCGAAATACTGGATACTGATTTCCCTTTTCCTCTCTACGATTTGTCTTTTTTCTTGTCTTCTTGTTTATCTTTTCAGTGACTTGGCTATTTCCCCTGCAATATGAAGCCTCTGAGGTCACTCCTCAGAGATGGTAGCCTTGGGCATGTGCACAGTCACCGTAGGATGGCAGTGGTTTTAGCAGGGCCCCATCTTTGTCTCTTTCTCTGCTTCTGTTGGTATCATACCCTGCTTTTGGACTCCGTGCATTACCAGCTGATGGCTCTATTGTTTTAGACAATGTCACGGGACATGCTTTCTCTAATTTCTGATCCAACTACATTTAGATCCCTTTGAAGAACACCCCAATCTTTGTGGGTGTTCTCACTCAAGGAGGACTCTTCTTAGCTCTCTATTTTCTTGTTTCTCTCTGCTAAAATAGTGGACTTGTGGTTTAACTTATTGCTGCCATGGAGCTACCTGCTTGTCTTAATTGTGTACTACCCAAATCATCATCATTTGTGACAATTTCCTTATGCTGGAACTTCTCCACACTCTACTTCAAATAAAATTACTTCCTTTGGGGAGAACTTTGGAACTCTCTGTCTTATTGACTGCCATGTCCTTGGGCCACAATCTCTGCTCCACTATTCTAGATCTGGGAGTGAGGAAAGTGGCCTGACTCTCTGCATGAGTCACCATGAGCATGGTGTTGGGTAGAGGTTATTTTTTTGTTGTTTGTTTTTTAAAAAGTTACTTTACTTTAAAAATTTACTTTATTTTTTAATCGACAAGTAAAATTTATATATATATATATGAATACCTTGTAGAATAGCTAAATCAAACTATTTAACATATGTATTACTTTATATGCTTATTTTTGTGGTAAGAATATATAAAATCTACTGTCCTAGCAATTTTTAAGTATAAAATATGTTGTTATTAACTGTAGTCACTGTGATGTACAACAGGTTTCTTGAATTTATTTCTCATGTCTGATTGAAATTTTGTGTCCTTTGACCAATATCTTCCCAATTCCCCAAACCCCCGGACTCTGGTAACCTCTATATTACATTCTGTTTCTATGAATTCAACTCTTTTACATTCCACATATGAAAGAGAACATGTAGTATTTCCCCTTTTGTGTTTGGCTTATTTCTCTTAGCACAGTGTCCTCCAGGTTCATCCATATTGTCACAAATGGCAGGATTTCCTTTTTTAAAGGCTGAATAGTACTCCATTGTGAATATATACCACATTTTTTAAAATCTATTCATCTGTTGCTGAACAATTAATTTGATTTCATATCTTGGTTATTGTGAATGCTGTTGCAATGAATGTGAGAGTTTTGATTACTATTGCTTTGTAGAATATTTTGAAATAAGGCAATGTGATGCCTCCAGCTTTGTTCTTTTTGGTTAAAATTGCTTTAGCTATTTGTGGTCTTTTGTGGTTTTATAAAAATGTTAGAATTTTTTTTCTATTTCTGTGAAAAATCTGTAGATTGCTTTGGGTAGTAAGAACATTTTAACAACATTAAATCTTTCAATCCATGAACACAGGATATATTTCCATTTATGTGTCTGTAATTTTTTTATCAATGTTTTATAGTTTTCAATGTATAGATCTTTCTCCTTCTCTGTTAAATTTTTTCCTAAGTATTTTTTGATAGCTACTATATAAATGGGATTTTTTCTTTATTTCTTTTTCAGATAGTTCATTGCTAGTGTATAGAAATGAAAGGTGGCTACTTCTTGTCTTGCCTCTCTGAACAAAGAAACTTTGTCCTCCTGGCAAGATGGGCAAGGACAATTAGGCCCCGAGGGTTCTTGGCCTGCCACTCCTGAGATCTGTGTGAGAAAGGGAGACAATGACCTCTAGGCTGCATTTATTAGGAAGTTAGCCTCTGCAACTCAGAGCTGAGGAAATGAGAAATGCTGGAGTCTGCTTCTCCAGTGGAGCTATGCATGGAATGGAAGCTAGGGGGAGGGGAAGCCCTGTCTTTGTCACACATGCCCAGAGTAAAGCTCCTGTCATCTTGAGCTGCAGTGGAGGGTGAAAATGGAAGAGGCAAGCCATATCTCAAATGTCACAGATTCTTATTGTTCTCCCTGAAATATAGATTTTCTTGAGTAACTGTCTTCATTTGCTGTCTGCCCTTAACAAAATTTTTGGAAACTTTAAATTTTTTATAAAACTAATTTTCACAAGTTTCACCTGGGAGCATGTCTGCCTGCAGAACTTCTTGCTCTGTCATTATGGAAATAGAACTCCTTTGTTAAGAAGTTTTCAATGTTGTCCATAAATCATCTTGGGGTGGGTTGTCTCTATAAATATTAAATTCCTGTTTATTCTGTCCTTTATATGTTTTTTTTTTTTTTTTCTTTTTTTCTTGCCTTCCTTGGGACTTTTTCTTTATTTATGACCTTGGGAACTTGGTTATGTAATACCTTGAGGTAGCCTTTTTTGGGTTAAATCTGCTTGGTGTTCTATGGCCTTGTACCTGAATATTCGTATCTTTAGGTTTGGAATGTTTTCTTTTATTATTTCTTTGAATAAACTTCCTATCCTCATGTCTCTCTTTCCCTTTTAAGGCCAATAACTCTTAGATTTGCTATTTTGAGGCTATTTTCTCCATCTTGTAGGCCTGCTTTATTCTTATTCATTCTTTTTCTCTCTTTTAACTGTGTATTTTCAAATGTCTTCATGCACACAGATTGTTTCTTCTGATTAATTAATTCTGCTGTTGAGAGACACTGATACATTTCTCAGTTTGTCAATTGAATTCTTAAGCTCTAGAATTTCTATTTTTAAAAAATATTTCAACCTCTTCGTTAAATTTCTTTGATAGGCTTCTGAATTCCTTCTCTGTGTTGTCTTGAAGTTCATTGAGCTTCTTCGGGACACCTATTTTAAATTCTTTGTCTGAAAGGTCACCTATCTCTATCACTTTGGGATTGGTCACTGGTACCTTATTTACATCATTTGGAGAGGTTGTATCTTCCTGGATGTTCTTGATGCTTGTGGATGTTTGCTGATGTCTAGGTATTGAAGAGTTAGGTGTTTATTTAATCTTCACAATCTGGGCTTGTTTGAACACATCTTTCTTTAGAAGGTCTTTCAGATACTCAGAGAAAATCAAGTGTTGTGGTCTAAGTCTTTGGTCACTGTAGCCATATCAACACAGGATGCGTCCTAATTCCAGTAGTGTCGCCCCACTCTTGCAGACTCCTGGTGGTACTCTCTTGGTGAGTTTAGTGAAGATATGAGAGAATTGGCTGGATTGCCAGGCAAAGTCTCTCAGTCTCCTCACTTTCTGTGCTGGGCTGCTAGAGTTGGGTGAGGAGTGGCATGAGCACTTTCTCATGGCCACCAATGCCAGGTCACACCTGAAGCCAGCTCAGTCTCACCCAAATCCAGTGGTGAGTGTTGCCTGGATACCTCTGATGTTTATTCAATGCCCTATGTCTCTTAGGTCAGCAGGTGGTGAATCCTGTCAGGACTGGGTCTTTCTCTTTAAGGCAGCATATTTCCTTCTGGCCCAGGGTGGGTCCAGAAATGTCCAGGAACTAAGGCCTATACTCAGGGGCCTCAGGGGTCTGCTTGATACTTTATTTTACTGTGGTTGAGGTAGTACCCAAGTTGCAAAATAAAGTCCTCTGAGCTCTTTCCTCTGCTTTCCTCAAGTGGAAGAAAACTTCCTGAGTCACACCGCCTGTGATTGCGGAAGGCATAATATAAGCACTGGGTCTCATGCACCCCAAGTGCACTGGTTTTGAATCAGCACAGCCACAGGAATTGCCCAAGTACTACAGACTTTGTGGCCCAACTGCCTTATGAATTTAGTCCAGGCGCCAGGCTGTTGTTTGTCTGCTGTTGGTGGGGCTAGCAGGAACTCAGGCTTTGGGCCTGAGGATTTCCTTTTGGCCAGGCTGGTCAAAAATGCTCCCCTTATGGGCACCTGCAGAATTCTGCCCTGTGCTATATTCCCTGTGGCTTGCAGCCCTGAGTTTCAGTGCAAAATCCCACAATGTCTTCACTCTTCCTCCCCCAAGCACGCATATTCTCTCTCCACTCCGTGTGTTGGTGTGTCATTGCTGGGAGATGGGGAAGGGGTGGTGTAGGCAACGCAAGACTGTCTGTTTTTCCCTCCTCAGCGCCTCTTTCCTTGACATAATGTCAAAACCAAATAATATGATTGTTCATCTGCTTTTTGGTTCTTCCAAATGTATTTGCTTGAGTGGATAGTTGTTGAATTAGGTGTTCAGGCAGAGGGATGATCACTTGAGGTTTCTATTCAGTCACCTTGCTATTTCCCCCACCCAGCCCCAGTCTCCTGCTTTTTTTTTTTATTTTATCTTTCTGTATTTAAGGTATGTCTCTTAAAAGCAGCCCATATTTAGGTAATTTTTCTTTATTCAGCATTTATTAAATATTTTATATTTATTCTTTTAATTAATATGTTTATATAATATTCATTATTTTATTAATTTAATTAATATTAATGCAAAAATTTTATCTGCTTTCCTTTAATGTAATTATGGATATATTTGGGTGTAAATCTACTGTCTTACTATTTGCTTTTATATATCATGAGTATTCTATAATCTGTTTGCTTTCCATTCTTGGCTTTATTTTTATTATTCCATTCCACCCACCTCCTTTAGCTTGGAAAGTTTGCAATTGTTTTCTCTTATTTTAGTGGTTTGCCTAAAGATTACACTGTGTATACTAGACATGGTTAAATTTAATACTTAGTAATTTTAGTAGTTGCTACATGATTCTTACAATATGTTAACTATGCATCACCCCTTCCTGCTTTCTGTGCTACTGTTTTTGTGTCACATTCAAATCTGTATTTTAAGTTTTAGAAAATATTATTATATCATTTAACACAGTCAATATTCATTTAGATTTACCCATATGGTCACTCTGTTTGTTGCTCTTCATTTTCCCCTACATCTTCATATTTCCATTAAAGATAAATTTTCATTTATTTAAAGAACATTCAATTGTATTTCATTTAGTACAGATCTGCATTTTAAAAATTCTTTTAGTTTTTGTTTTTGTTTGTCTGAAAATGTCTTATTTTACTTTTAGTTTTGAAGAATGCTTTTGACTGTTATAGAATTCTAAATTGGTAATTACTGTCTTTCAGCATGTTGATGCTGAATGCTGACCTTCTGTCTCCTATTGCTGCTTTTGAAAAGTCAACTTTAAATTTTTTTGTAGCTTCTGTCAAGGAAACATATATTTATTCTCTGATTTTAATATTTTATTTTTAGATTGTATCAGTTTTCCTATAATACATCTAGGCATGGTTTAATTTGTACTACTTGGGATTTTTAGGACTCACTAATCTGTGGTTTGCTGTCTTTCATCCATTTTGGAAAATTCCAAGCCATTCTTTCTTCAAATTTTAGCTTTGCTTCGTCATCTTTCTATTCTCATTTTGGGATTCAATTGCAGGTATGTTATGCTTTTCACCATGTTATCTATGTGTCTTGTTTTCTTTACTAAATTTTACAACTTTGTTTCAGTCTGGATTTTTTGTCGTTGCTGTTCACTTATTTGTTCTTTACTTGTGACTAATTTAATGTTGAATCCAACCACTGAGTTTTTAACTTTAGTTGTTGTATTTTTCAGTTCCAAGCTTTCTATTTGTTTTTCCTTTCCTTTCAAATTCTCTACCTAAATCTCCCAACTTTTCATTTAATATCTTTACAAATTTAATAATAGTTCTTTTAAAGTTATAGCTGATTATTCCACTGTCTTAATATCCTGCTGTCTCTTTTTCTCTCTCTTTTAAGATTAGTTTGCTTCTTTTTCTAAAGCTATTAGTTTTTGTTTAACTTTCAACTATTACATAGAAAAACAAAACTAATTTTGGATCTGAGATTATATTATCTTTTATCTAGAGAAGTTTAATTTGTGTTTCAGGCACTCAGTTTTCTTGAGGATAGATATCCATCTTACATATCTTGAACTTTAAATTTCTCCAGCCCATGTAAGATTGTAAAAAACTTTATTTGGCTTCTGTGCATCTGAGCCCATCCTTCTCCTCAGCTTGTCTGCCTCTTAGCCTTAATTTACAAATTTTCAAAGTTTTAAAGAGAAAAGAAATACCAGATATTGGGTTTATTTCTCTGAGCTGCTCTTCTCTTTAGGATCTTGGGTCTTGTGGTCTTCTCATGCAAGCCTTCTCTAATTTAGTAAATCCCCCATTCTTTCAAGAAGCTATAAAAATCTATAAATATATATATGTGCATACATATATATACATATATGTGTATACATTTCGTATATATACACACATATATGATTTCCAATTTTTCTTTATGATATGGTTGTTTAGAAAAGCTAGTTTGTCATTTGGAAGCCAAATTCTACCTTCAATCAGCAAAAAAAATTGTTTCTGGTCTAATTTTTAAATTTTATCCTTAGTAATATGCCCAATCCTTGTATCGGAGTTTTGTTGTTTATTCCCATATCTTTCTTCCTCTTGCATCATTTTAATTTCTTTGACTTTTCCTCTGAATTCTGAGAGAATTTTGTTTTCTTTACTTTACCAAGTTAGTATCCTGAGGTTAAATTCTGTTCTTTACTGATACTAATTGAGAATGTTAATTTATTTTTGTAATTTTAATTTTATTAGTCATTTTAACTTTATTTATCTCATTGTCTTTACATTATCCTTTTTTTTTGTAACCTGTTCTCTCATCATGGATATATGCCTCTGTTTCAAATAGCCATGTCTTGTCAATTCTTGTGATTTTGGAGATAGCTTGCTTTTCTGAGTGGTCAGTATACAGGTCCAATTCACCATGTTTTGCAAACTTATTTCATAAACTTTGTATTTAACTTTCCTCCTTCTTGAACAATAGATAATACATGGCTATATAATCCTCAGCTTTATACTTTGTTTGCTTGTATACTTGTCAAAAGAAGTCATTTGCATAGGACCGACTTGCATAGAACTGATTTGCATCAGTTGCATAGATTGAGGTTGGTTTGGCACCCACAGCTCTCATTCTAATTTCTAGTGTCTCACAGAAATTCATCTATGACCCAGCAGATGTTCATTTAGGTTCTACTCCACTGTTGGGATATCATCACTCAGTTCCAGTGCTGTTCTCTCTCATATTGATCCAAGGTATTATATGAAAAACTTTAATCCCTATAACTTGGTGCCTCCAGGGATTTTTTTTTTTTCACCTTTCCAAATACTATGTTTGATTTGAGGATACTATATTTTCTGAACAAAATGTTCATTTCATTGTGCTGTATGCCACAATGTACACCACCATTTTTCCCCTGCATGTTCTATTAATGATTTGGGAATTGCATTCTCTGAATAGAAGTTTTAAATCTCTGTGTTTCTTTCTGTAGTACGACTTAACCATCTCTTTGTCATTATCTCACATTCTCATTTATATTTTCCTGTCACCAACTTATATTCTCGTAAATTGTAACTCTGGTGATCATGTTTGTTCTAGGTCTCAGTTTGCTTGGCACTGATTTGTTTATGCCCGGGATCCCAGCAAAATAATTATGTTGCCCCTTTCCCTTGATAGTGGCTAGTTATAGATAATAATTTTTGATCTGTCTAATTTTTATTTTACCAACAAACTGTTCTCCTAACAAATGGCCTTATGTACCCATTGCAGTTTAGTTCTAACCTGGTATTTTATTTCTTTACATTTTTATGTAACAGCAAAAAAATGAATGAGGATCACAATATTTTAAGTTTTTCTTTTTGTGTTCTCCTCTTCTTATAAATTGTTGTATACCACAGGACAGAAAACTTACTTTAGTAAAACCTGAAGCATACAAATCACAGAGAAAGCAAACGAAGAGCTGAGTTTGTGAAATGTTCTGTCAAATTTACATGAAGAATTGGTTTACAGGAAATCAGATAAACTTTCAAACCCCATGAGGTTTATATAAACAAAGACACTAGACATTTAAGTGGTATCATTATAATAACAATGCATTATACTAAAATACACAGGTAAATAGCTTTTGGCTGTCATTATTATAGATCGTTATTTTCTAATCCTTAGGAAATGTTAATAAGCATATCAGAAACAGCATTCTTTTCTTTTGCCACTTTATCTATTAAACTCAGAATGGATTTAAAGCAATTATAAGAAGTAGATTTATCTCTTCACAAAACCAAAGTAATAGATAAATTCTTTTTTGTTGGATTAAGGAATGAACCAGTGTTTATTTAATATTTAAATAGCAAATGATACAACACAGGCTGCCAAATCCATATAGCAAGTATTATTCTCTTATGATGCTTTTTAAAAGCATCAAACACATATTTTAAATGAGATTTTAAAACTTACTGATAGAGCATATACCAATTCCAGCAGCAGTATTTAAAAAATATGATTGATGAAATAGCAGTGCATCTTTCAAGAAAATTGCAAGCCTTTCTAGCATCTGAAGTGTACCTTTTTAAGTATAA
Organism: Indri indri; assembly: GCA_004363605.1. Taxonomy (NCBI): domain Eukaryota; kingdom Metazoa; phylum Chordata; class Mammalia; order Primates; family Indriidae; genus Indri; species Indri indri. The sequence goes on along the minus strand of RJWJ010010164.1, from coordinate 36,536 downwards.
ATATATTTGAGCAATTGATAATCAGGTTTTTTTAGGCTAAAATTTAGCTTGAATCTTGAGTCATTATTTAAATTATTTTTATTATTTGAAAAAGAAGTCATTTCTTACTTATGTATAAATGTGGGATTTGTTTTAAAGGCACATGTTGCTCCACGTATAGCTTTGATTAAGTAGTAAGGAATTGTCTGCTCTCAAATTTCTGATAGAAAAGTACTCAAAATATTTGTTTCTAGCCAAGGGGATAAAGAGAGGAAGACTCTTAGGAATTATTTCAGGGGTTCTCAGTGGTCCACAATGATGATATGCTTTCAGGAGAAATCCTCAGTGATTTTCACTTTCTAGCCTTTATCTCAATGGCTTCTATCATATTCCTCCCAGAAAGATCAGAAGTCTTATGTAGAGAAACAATTCAATCACTCACTTATTACTCATCTATTAACCTTGAAGATCAAGAACACAACCAAGAAATAAACAATTATTTTAAAATGTCAAAAATAAATTCTACAAGTAATTTACTGTTGAGTCAGAGCCATTTTTCCATCAATCACAAGTTACTTAATGTTTATAAACAACTCTAACCAGCTTGAATATATGATGTACCAGATTCTGTGAGTCCTTAGTAAAACTTTAGAAAAGGTCTACGGAGAAGATATTCTTAGAAACAGGTAAACCAACAAGATCACGAAAAGATAGCTAGATTTGAAGCAAGACAAAAGTGTTAAAGAACAGAGGATTATGCAATATTGTAAAAAAAAAATAATATTTTTTTTTGACTCTATTGTCTGTTTTAGCTTGTATCTTCTCTCTCTCTCTTTTACGATATCTTTACTGATACATAAGCCATCTACTCTCATGCCATCTTAATGATACATTGGAGGATTTGTTTTTCTGAGGTTGAAAATATCTACATTGTTACTTGATACAATGACATTTTTTTCTACTCCGTTGTCTTTGGTTTCTCAGATGCATTTTGAACAGATCACCTCTGCCTTCCCTTGGCTTCTGCAGTATTTCAAAACTGCGATGAACTGAATCATTTTACTTTTTTCTCTTTCTTTGATTTCAACAACTCCTTCTTTTTTTCTTTCCACAGCTTTCCACTATTCCATAATTATTGTTTACATCAGGGATCAGTCTTTTTCCTATTTTTCTCCCTTTATCTCTTCCTTCGGGGATTTCACCTGTTCTTCTGACATTTGATATTGCCTCATTAATGATAATTTCTAAGTAGGAAGTGTAGTGATGGAAGAGGAATGAATGAACACGAGTCTGAAGGTTTTCACAGAAAGAAACCAGGCAACCAGTAATTGATTTTTTTCCTGCTGTTTATGAGGTATGGAAAGAGGGTCAATGTTTTATGTTTATTTGCTTTTTAGTTTTATGGGGCTTTTTAAAGGAAAAACTTTTTGCCTTTTTTACATTGTTTCCCATAAAAATTATAAATAGATTAATATCAGAATATTGAAGTGAATGGAAAGAAAAAAATTAAACAAAGCGAGTATATTGGTATCTTCTATTTGTAGCTCAAAATTTGTTCTTCTTCATTCTTTATAGACTTATGGTAGTATCCTAAACATCATTTAAAATATCACTCACTTGGCTGGGCACGGTGCCTCCCGCCTGTAATCTTAGCACTCTGGGAGGCCGAGGCAGGAGGATCATTTGAGCTCAGGAGTTCGAGACCAGCCTGAGCAAGAGCGAGACCCTGTCTCTACTAAAAATAGAAAAAATATTAGTCAGTCAACTAAAAATAGAAACAAAAAAATTAGCCAGTCGTGGTGGCTCGCACCTGTAATCCCAGCCACTTGGGAGGCTGAGGCAGGAGGATCGTTTGAGCCCAGGAGTTTGAGGTTGCTGTGAGCTAGGTTGATGCCATGGTACTCACTCTAGCCAGAGCAACAAAGTGAGACTATGTCTCAAAAAAATAAAATAAAATAAAATAAAATAAAATAAAATAAAATAAAATAACACTCACAAGGGATTTCTGAAGGGGCTTTTCACTTAAAGTTAAAATTTGCAATTCGATGGTATTTTAATCAACTTTTTTGGGCTTAATTTTGCTTATTATCCATAGTTTTGGCCCAGAGTTCACTTTATGTCTTTTTAAGGAAGAGCAGAACAAATTATTAGCGTGTTTTCTGGAAAGCTTTGAGCAAAGCTGAATTCCTCTTACATTGTGTATTTTGTAGTTGGTAATATGCCTTAAAATTATGAGTCACATAATTTTATTGAGAAAAATGATATAGCAGCTATGAGGAGGGAATGCAATATTATTCATGCCTTTTATAATTTATTACATAGTTATAAGGCAGATTCTCATGAGAACAGAAGAAATAGATGAGACTCTCCCTTTTTTGGTATCATTTCAATGCATAGTGAGGGACTTTTTTCCCCCTGAGGAAAGTATTTTATATGTGGTAAGCTTCTTTTTAAGATTTGCTATGGTTTCCTGTATTTGAATTTATGCCTTTTTTTTTTTTTAACAATTTGTGTGAAACTAAAGTCACAACACAGAAAATGAGAATGTAATTTTTTATAGTACCCCCAAATAGAGCAACATACTATTGCAAAAATTTCACAAGATGTTTCAGGAAACTTAAGACTGTCCTTTGGTCATACTCTTGCCTGGTCATGAGATGGCAGCTGGGACACCAGGCATCAGTCAGGAAAAAAGAAAAGTTACGTGGCAAAATGTGCCAGTTCTTCAGCACTAATATTTAAAAATGCTTTCTCAGAAACCGAAATGCCTACATATCACTGATCAGAATCTATTCATATGGTCACCCTTATACACAAGGAAGGTGGGATCTTTAATTATATACTTGTCTACGTATGAGGGGTAAATGGCTACTGGATGGGCACCTAGCAATCTGCCCTACAACCTAAATACATATCTAAAGGCAAAATTTTCATGAATTTTCCTATTCATGTTTCACAAGAACCCTTCCTGTTAGGTAGATGTTATAATTTTCATTTACAGATGAGGAAATGGAGGTTTATATGGGTTCAATAACTTGTTTGCAGCCACCTGGGTAGCAGGGGTAGAACCAGAAACTGAGCTTATCTCTACTTGACGCAGTTACTGGGCTCTTAATCAATATACCTCACTGCTTCTGAGTTGCTAGTCCCTCGTCTCTTATTGCTTTTATTTCAGGAAGCCAGCACTGGATTCCAATGATGAATTAACTTCTCTGAATGACAAACAGGAAACCCAGGCTGATAAATAGAGTAAACTTAAAAAAAAAAAAAAAACATTGTAGGTCCAAGATGTCTACAAAGACTTTTGAATCTGCTTGCTTTGCTTTTCCTTGACTTACTAAGGAGACAGGGCACCATGACTTGGCCCAATTGTGTAAAAGGCATTCAAAGATGGAAAGAACCTCTTTTCCATGAAGTGATGTATTAAATCTTATGTTTCTGAGAGTTGAGGCATTCTGCTTAGCTTCTGTGCTAAAAAGATAATAGTTCTGAATCAGTTGATGGATAATTACAGTAGCAGATGCTATTGGTCGATTAACCCAAAACCTGTTCCCAATTCTCTTTTCCTTCCTTGCCCCTCTGGTAAGGGCTGAAAGAAAAAGCTGCATCCTTATCCTGCAGTGTCTCTTCACTCCATGGATGGTCAGGTGATACAGTTCTGGTTAATGGCATGTAAAAAGTCTCTTGGGGATGTTATTAGGAAATCTTTTGCTTTCCTGTTGAGAAGGACAGATGCAGCAGGCATTTTCCTTTCTTCTTCCTGCCTGGATTTAGAACAAATGAGTGGATCTTTGGTTGCAGTTATTTTGCAGCCAAAGATATTCAGAGAAATACTGGCCTTGATATCATTGAGTTACTGAATCAGTGCTTACTTCCAGATGTCTTATTTTCTTTATCTACTCTTAATTATGTTGTCCTTTACTTCACTCAAAGTTATTTAATGACTAATATAATTAGCCATTGTCTTTCAACAAGCACACAACAACCACTGGATTGATTTATTTCAAAAACAAACAGAAAACTGGGTTATATTGTCTTAGTGGAGTGATATAAAAATTCCTTTGTAAGCCTCTTTGGACTTGGAAAGTAAATAAGTTTCATATCGAATTTAGATAGCGACAATAGAATTACTAACAAAGGATTATTTTGTTTGACAGGATTTTCAAAAGAGTCAAAATGAGCATGAGACATTAACAAAAACTGGATTTACTTCATAGCATGTTATCAGCTTTTGGCTTTCCCAAACTGGATAAACTAATTATCTTACTCTGCTCCAGTTGTCATAACAAAATATCATAGACTGGGCCTTGAACCATAGGAATTTATTTTCTCACAGTTCTGGAGCCTGAGAAGTCCAAGATCAAGGTGCTAGCTGATTCTGTTCCTGGTGGGAACACTTTCTGGCTTACAGATGCCGGCTTCTTGCTATATCTTCACATGGCGGGGGAAGAGAGAGAGACCCCTCTGGTGTTTCTTCCTCTTCTTATAAGGACACTAATCCCATTACGGGGGCTCCACTCTCATTACCTCATCTAAACCTACTTACATCACAAAGTTTCCACCTCCAACTACAATCACATTAGAGAATTAGGGCTTCATATATGAATTTTGGGAGGACACAAACATTCAGTCCATAGCACAGATTAGTGATTAGAAGATTTTCTAAAACACAAAAGCATAACAGGGGTCCTCATCTTGGAAAGAAGTCCAATCCACTCACTGTTCATGGGAGTCCTAAGAGCGATGATGATCCATTATGCCAACTTTTCTCCTCTCTTTTCAATTTGGGCTAATGGGTGATGTAACTTTATCTAACGCAAAATTTTCTTTTTCTATACAAAAAAAGAATTAATAAGCAGAAGCAAGGAATATGCTTTAAGGTTTATTTTTTGGTTTCTCTCACTGGAAGAATCTCTTAATTCTTTCTGCATTTCAGTATTGTTTTAGAACCTTATGATATGCATAAATATGAAAAATTATGATATGCATAAATAAATAGCTGTACCACTTTAATTTATAAATTTAATTGTTAATTTATACTGTGTTCTCATTGTCTGTTTTATGTAGTTCATGTGAATAGTGGCTGAGAATTTAGTAATGAGAATGTACATTAATGTAGGTGATAGATGAGATTTCAATAAAGATAGGGAAGATGTTACAGATGGTGAATGTGAATGAAATTTAAGTGGCAGCATTGAAGATCTTGGTAATGTTTTCTGTGGTCATGACGGTGGAGAGAAAATGGGAATATATTGGTGTATTTCTCAGATTTCTGTTTTGTCTGATGGTGATGGCCTGGCACTACCTTACCTAAATTTGGGTGAATTTAGGTCAATAAGTCAATTTGTGGACATACTAAGTTAGAAGTATTTGCAAGATTATCAGATATAGATGGTCGGTAAGCAGTTACTTACATGGATTTAAGTTGGTAGTTTAAGAAAAACAAAAACAAAAAATAAAAGCAATAACTAAGCTACAGATCTCACTTTGAGAAGCAGAGTACAAATGACTATCAATGAATCCATAAATGCAGATGAGTTTGTCCAGAGATAATGTGTAGGTTCAGAAGGAGACAGAAGTGTGCTTGTTAGGAATCCTGAGTAACTCCATCATTTAAAAGGTGGATGTGTAGGTAGAGAAAAAGGGAAGTTATATAATGAAAGCTAAGGAAGCAGAACTATTTAATGAGAAAGAGGCCAAAAATATCAAATCCTGCAAAGTATTTATAAAAGATAAATACTAAATGCCTACTGAATTTGTTCATTATAAGAACACTGCTTAACACAGCTGGTGGCAGAGGGAATAGGGCATGAGAAAAGAAAATTTTAGCAGTATATAGGACAGTAAATGTAGAACTGCTAGCTAGAGAGAAATATAGATGGTGGAGTATATACATTTTTAATTTAAACTGTTATGATAAGCATGGATCTATGCTGAAGAGAAGAGCTAATAAAGAGATATTGAAAATGCTAAAAAGAATGGGATCACACCACCCCCAGATAAATAGAGGATACTTGAAGAGGTAAAAGAGGCTGTGTGTGTTATGTATTGTGGGGATGATGGAGAAAGGATGCAGAATTTTGAGTGCACTGGTGTGAATACCATGGTTAAGAAGTTGAATAATATCCTTCCTGCAACAGGGAAATATTAAATATTTTTAATTAAGATATCAAAGATATTTTATTTATATTTTTAATTACAATTTTAGTTAACTATGGTGAGAATGAATTAGAGAAAGTAAGATTTGGGGCAAGAACAATGGAGGAAAGTAAGGCAGAAGGAAATGGATGGGGAGTAATTGAAGGAATATTAATTTGGAAAGATTGGTAGTGTTTAGTAATCCACTAGATGTGGAGAGTAGAAGGTGAAGTAGATAGAAGATTTGAGGGGGATTTAAAGTTCCTAATATAAGCACCTGATGAAAGCATGACAAAATAACTAGGAAGAATTTGAAGTCTGAATTAAGAAGCTCCATTTTACACATTCTTAATTTTGGTGGCCTATGGAATATGCAAGTGGAAAAATCATTTAGATAGTTGAAAAAGTAGGGTAGGAGAGTTGATGGACAACGAAGGCTGGAAATAGGGCATAGCACTGAGATATGGATGATTGCTGAAAGCGCAGGAGCAGAGGCATTTGCCAGTGAGACTAGGTATAGAGAGAGAAAATGAGGCCTTGTGTGGAAGCATGAGGAATACTAATGTTTAGAGACAAGTGGAAAAAGGGAAACCAGTCAGAGGGTGAAAATTATGTTCAGAAGGGTAAAAATTGAACCAGAAGAGAACAGAATCACAAACAATAACATCCAATCAAATCCTGTTCAAATGCTAGAACAAGATCAAGTTATATAATTTAGGAGCATCCATTGAATTTGCCACTGGAAGGCCATTTGTGATCTGAAGTGAAGACGTTTTAGTTGAATGATGAAGAAAAACACTGGATTACAGAAGGCTAAGTTATTAATGGTACTTGAGGAACTGCAGAAGAGTGCAAACCACTCTTTCAAGATTTTGGTTAATGAAACCAGTGAAGGAGAAGACACAACAGGAGAGGAGTTAACTTTCTTCTTGACTTATGTCATTTTTCAGTAGAGTTTTGGGTAACTACGGAAGACCGTGTTTATTGTTTTCCATTAAAGTATCACTTGCTTCGATATAAGGGTCAGTGATACTGCATATTCGTGCTTTCCTCTTTGGACCTGTGTTTCATGAACTTAACAATGTGAAATTACAGATGTTAATGGAATAGTCCAAAGAGGAAACTGAGGCCAATATTATTTAAATGTTATGACTTAAGACATGTGCTACTTTGTTAGTGATTAGTGGTAGAGATTTGTAACTTTCTTCAGGGCTTTCTTTGTAGTCCCATAGATAACTTAATTTGGTCACTCTAAACAAGATTGAGTATTTTAATAAAGTCTTGACTAGTGGTAAGTACACCAGGATGATAACATTTAAGAAATATCAGTTCTATCATGGGAAGTGATGAGTGTCCTGTAATTACTTGTTTTCATCAGAATCTTATTATTCCTTTTTATTGCTTGTTTTTATCTGCATCCTATTATTTCTACCTATATTAGTGACTATTTTAGTTTAACTTTTCTTTTATTGGGTTACAAATTAAGTTGAAGAATTTTATTTTTGGCCAATAGTGAAAACTACAAAATCTGTTTTTCCAAAGATTGTCTTTGAATACTCCAGCTGGAGGTTACATCCTTGGTCATAAACTTACTTCTTCCCAACTAAATCGTATCTTGAAATATTTGATACACATGAGAGTCTTTTTAAATGCCACAAATTCATCGTAGTGAAAATATTATGCTATTCTTATTTCTAAGAACTATTATTTACATATTCACCTTATATTGTTGCTTGAAAACTAGTGATGTCTTTAAATGAGGTTGGAAGCAGCTAAAAATATTTCCTTGGAATTCTCAGCCTTTTAAAAACAGGATTTTAGATGTGGCCCATATATACATGCATTACATATTTATGTATAATTTATATACTATCAATTATATATGAAATATATAATATATATGAAAATGTGTGGCAAAAAACATGTACCTACATATCGATAATAGAAAAAGTATTTTATATCCACTTAATTAAAATGTAAATAGGGAAACAAATGACCAAGAGATCAATTTATTCTATCATGCCTTCCTGAATGACATTAAAATCAGCCATAAAACAATGCCTTTTCAATGCTAAAATTATTTGATATTAGCTGAATGTTGACACCAAATAAGAAAAATTTTGAACAGATATAAAACATGATTGATTCCAAAAATGTATATCTAAAGAATGTAAATTCAGATAGAGATGAAAAGATTCTAGAAGCTATTTAGGTCAAGATTTTATTTTTAAACTTGACTCTGAGCAAGTTCTGAAGGTCTATGAAACGCCTTCATGAGCTGACCCTGGAGATATGGGGTTGCAAGGAAGCAGGGCAAGGATTTGGGAAAGCCATGATCATTCCAACCAAAATCTTACCAGCTGAGAATTTATTTGTTGCATATTGAGCTTCTCCATGGGCTCTCATTAGAAGAAAGAATTTTATAGTTTAAAAGTGTGATAATACAGCCTTTTACTTCTCCTTCACTGATAGAGAGGAACTGACTTCTTCCAGGTCACCCAAGTGAGTTGCAGAGCCAAGTACAGAGCCCAAGTCTGATAACCAATAGTTCCTCCTCCCGCAGTTTACTAAAACCATGTTATGCATATAAAGCTACTGTTTTTCTCATATGTTTTCTTTGGAGTAGGGAGAAATTCCATGGAGACTCATGATTCACAAGATTTTAGTTTGAAGGGCATTTTTGAAATTAAAACAAAGGTCTCCCTTCAGGCAGGAATCACTCTTACATTAGAGAAAGTGGACATGCCTACAACTTCTTGTAATGTGTTGAGGACAGGAAGCCTGCTACTTCCTCAAATAACATATTTCATTCCTGGAGGGTTCTCAACATTAGGAGGCACTTTCTTGTCTTAGCTAAACCCTTGTTATTGTAACATCAACCTATCAGACCTCAGTTTTCTCTTTAGAGTAACAAATAATAAATCCAAACCATTTTCCCTTTAGTAGCTAACTGTTTGAACAGTTACTATATCTCACTGTAGAATTTTGTTCTCCAGGTTGAAAATTCCTCATTCTTCCAACTCTACATCAGGTTGTCTGACCACTAAAGAGTATATGGGATTGTTTCTTTCTGTTACCAGGGCAATATATTTCTAAGACTGCAGTCTAGGATTCTCCTAAGGCAATATTTAGGGGTGAGGATGGGGATATAGCCAATTACACACATATTGAACTCTGACTACTAAGTCTTTTTTCCTTTTTATGTGAAGTGCTGAACATTTTGGTGCCTGTCAACCTGTATTTGTGTAGTTGATTTTATAACCTAAATATAGAACTTCCTGGCTCTTTCTAATAAATGTAATCTTACTTATTTCAGCCTATGTACCATATTATACCTATCTTTTGAAATACGGTCATGACATTTATTATGTACACTGTGGTTAAATTTTCAAGTCACCTTGAACTTCTATACACATGCTTTCATTCTCCATACAAGCTGTAGATGAACATTGAGAAGTACTATACCAAGAGAAAGCCCTACACACACACGCACACACATGCACGGACATGCATACACACATACCAGGTAGACATAGAAACATTACTATTCATACATTGTTTCTAAACTTTATGAATTAACCAAATTGTACTTTCAGTATCCCATATTGTATCATCTTTTTCATTACCATGTTTTAAAATACTTTGTACAAGTCATGCTAAAATTAAAATGCATAGAGTTTATTGTACGGACTTGACCTAATAACCTAGTTAACTTTAAAAGAAGAAATAATATTTTTAGTATATCACAATCAGGTAAGTTAAACTTATTACCCATTATGTTCCCATTATCCCCAACTTTGAAATCTGCAGTTAATATATTCACAGCTTCACCCCAGTCCTCTCTCTGCAGTTTCCCTGTCACCCCTTGTTGGGATGGAAGTTGTCTGGTAGTAGTTCCTTTAGGAAGCACTCATGTAACAATATTACCTGAGTTCTTGAATGTTCAACAGTTTTCACAACAGTCCTTTTGACATAATTAAGCAATTACTAACATTCTTCCTTTTCAAACAGGTAGACTGAGTCTAAAGTCCATTTTCTGTAATAAAGAGTATTAATATTGGGATTACTTTAAATTAAATTTTTTGTTACTAGTACTTAGCACAGCACATATATGATTGTTAAATGATTGAATGTGAGCATGTACACATACTCATAGATTAAATTATTTACCTAAGAACTTACGTATGGTAATGGGGTAAAATAAGGACTAGATGCTGTCCTCCACTTAAGGCATAACAACACTGCTAGTTCTCCTATCTTCATCTTCAATCTCATCTTCATCTTCATCTCCTATCTTCAATGGGTATATGTATAATAGATCACCATATAATCTAGGAGATGTACTCATGCAATTGCTGGGCTAATGGGAACATAAGGAGTAACAGAAATGCTAAATGATTGCGCCTTTTACTTAGGGCTATGAAATCTATAATATCCCTCATCTTGGCTAGGTGGCCTTCAGTTATAAGTACTTTGAAAAGCCACTGCAGCCTTAACCTGACAGGGAATTCCTCTACATCTTGCCTTCTTAATTTTTGTACGTAAGCGTTGGCTAGAAGCTAGCTGAGGTTGACTCTCTCAGATTAAAAATTTCATAGTATTGGTAATGATAACATTTATAATGCAAAAGAAAAAGGAGGGAGAGGAGGAGGATAAGAAAAGGAGAAATGTAAGGAAGAAACTTAGAAAAAATAACAGATAAAAATTTAAAACTTATTGAGAGCCACTGTGTAATAAGCAGCGTACTAAATGTTTTACGTGCTTTATCTCTTTTTATCAACAAAAAACTTGCCTCCCACTGTTGGTTTTTCTACTTGCCATGCTCCTTCCTTTTTATTTTATTAGTTATATGATTTGTACATTTTTCAGGACATATAACTTTTAATTTCTGTCACCCTTATCCCCCACTTTGAGATCTGCAGTTAAATATATTCACAGCTTCACCCCAGTTCTCTGTGTGCAGTTTCCCTGTCACCTCTTGCTGGGATGGAAGTTGTCTGGTAGTAGTTTCTTTGAGAAGCACTCATGTAACAATATTACCTGAGTTCTTGAATGTTCAAAATGGTTTTTTTATAACCTTTATTCTAGAAAGACAATTTGGGTAGATATAAAATCCTGGGGACAGTTTCTTTTTTAAATTATCTTCTGAGGTTAAATGTTGCCATGTAGAAGTCTGAACTCAGTGTAATTCCTCTCTCCTCCACCCCTACATCCCTTTTTTGTCTAGCTGCCCAAATAATTGCAATAATTCTACTAGGACAAGTCTTGCAATTTCCCCTGTGATTTGTAATGAAATTATAATCTGTAGATTCAAGGTTTTTTTTTTTTATTATTTACAGGAAAGTTTCTTCAATTACATATTTTTTCCTTACATATTTTTTCTATTTTATGGTTTTATTTATCTTCCTTGGGTACTCAAATTTTGTATATGTTGGGATCATTTTCCAGTGTTTTCTATTGGTGACTTTCTTTCTAACCTTCCTTTTCCTTCCTCTCTTCCTCTCTCTCCCTCTTCCTTTCCTCCTTTCCTTACTCCCTCCCTTTCTTCCTTCCTTCCTCTTTTCTTTTGGGGCTCGGTTGTTTGCTTTTCTCATTGCCATGCTGTGTATTCTACCATAGTCTTTGTGGCGTTTATTCTCTCTTATACTCTCAGTAGTTAATCTTTCTTTATAAAATAGTTTTGTATTTTTCTTCTATCCAGAGTTCTACCAATTCATTTTCTGCTCATATTGGCTGGCCCTCTCCTCCCTGAGTTCTATTTCAGCTTTGTGGTCTTTTTTCATAGCTAAAATTGCTTTACTAAACTTATTTCTTTAAATATCAGATTATAATTGTCATCCACGTTGGACATTTTTTCTGACGTTTTTTGTATGTTTGTAAAGTTTTATAGATTCTTTCCCCATTTTTTCTTATAGTTGTTTTGTATGTATGTATATTTATCTTACTTTCTTACTCGTATTTGAATGTTTTGGGATTTTCTGTATCAGCTATCTGTAGGAGGTTCCAGATGATAGTAAAAATGTACCCCACAAGATCTATGCATTTTACGGTAAGACACACAAGTTTACAACAAAAAGTCCTATGGTCAGCACAGCAGATAATTTATTTGCATGCTCAGTATTACCCAAACCTAACACATTTCCAACCTACACACTGGCAACTTCACTGATTCCTCATCAGGCACTATGTACATGATTGTGACCAGTTCGTACATGAGATACTGGGCTCCCAGCTGCACCATGTTGAGATAACCACCCAAGAAACTGCTGATCTCATAGCCCACCTTTGATGCAAAGCACGAACATACTGGCGATGACATGGTAGAAAAAGTTGACCCAGTTCTCCAGTCACTCAAGGGACAAGGACAACTCTCTTCATGCAGCTTAATTACAGTTCTTTCTAGACGATGCAGATAAAGAGGAAGAGAGCCCAGGTAAACTGAGAAATGGTATTTGCCAGTGCAGAACACTTCACTCCGAGGTCGAATTGTTGGAAAAAAAAGAAGTCATTGAGAACATTGAGACGGTTGTCTGCAACCTTATGATCTGGGCCATTACTATTTTCCAGTTGAGGGAATATTAAGCTTACAGTGTTTAAATAACATTAAATGAAGTTTGCAAGAAGTGCTGGAATAGAGATCATCAATAGGCCTGTATAAGTTTGGACACAGTTGGGTGCTGCCTACACAGAGCAGCAAGGTCAGCTGAGGTTGATGAAGAGATCTCAGCAAGGGAAGCAACAGAAGAGCAGAAGAAGCATGCTCCTTTGGAGGACTACCCTTACATGCTTCAAGTTCTGGCTTCTATACACCTGGCAGATTAGAGTATCATAAGCAGAAGAAATGGCAAATACCACTGAAATCCTGGTAAGCTTGGTAACTGTGATTGAGAGTGCTTTAGTGTATAATTCTAGCCTCCTGAAGTGGTCAGTGACATGGCAGCTTATGAAATTGATCATGAACACGATCCCCTGGGCCAAGAATGCTGGGATTGGTAGGGTCTACAACTCCTTTCAGAAGTCAGAATACATAGGCAACCCAGTCTATGGTGCTCAAGAGTATCCTCGATTATTATTTTCCCCATTTTAAAGGTAAGGAAAATGAAGCTTAGAGTGGCCAATAATTTAATCATGTTCGCAATTAGAAAATGGCTCTCTCTTCGCATCTAGACCACTTTGGACTTGGTAACGTGGTTCTGGGCATCCTTATACATAATTTATTCAGTAGCACCAATCCTGCTGCTCAGAATTGCTCAAGGCCTTCATGTTCTGAAATGTATTACCATCCACATAAGTTCAATTTAGGTCCAGAGAAATTTCAGCAGGATATCCCTGTCCTCACTATGTACTGTTCCCTGGGTCCTGTTCCTACTGAGGAGAGTGACTAGACAGCTACAGTTAGAGGTAGATAACAGTAGGGCGAGCTCCATTCATTTATTTGCTTAGGATAAGAAACATTTGAATGTGTTTAAAGTTTAAGGGGAAATGCTAGAAGTAAGGAAATCTTGAATATTCTGAGAAAGGGAGTAATTGGTAGGTTGAGGTACTTGTTCTGGGCCTCTGATGGAGGGCTTGATTTCATTTAGGAAGTGGGAAACCTCATTCTTTGAGTCAGAACACAATTAATAACATTGGCTGTGTATGGATTTAAAATTTATTCGTGAAGAGAAGAGACTCTGAGAAAGATCATGCTTAATGGTCTCATTTTTGGACAAGGCCGGAAATGAGATTTGTTTGTTGAGAATTCTGGTAGCAGGTTTTTTTAAATGAGGGATTTTCAGAAGGTGTCAAAAGTTTAGAAAATCTGAGAAAGGAATGGATAATGATTAAGTGGTTTAAAAATACTATTTCAGTGCTATTGACAACCCTACTGAGGTTAAAAAACTAATTTTCAGTGGCCTAAAAACACAAAATAACATTTTTTCTGTATTCATGTCATTCTGATATAGGAAAAGAAAAAAGATATTGCACCATCAATTTAGAGGATGAGTTTATGCATGAAAAATATTGAGGAAGGGCAGTGGTACCAGGGAGTCGAGGGTGTTGGGGATAGAGTAGTGCCAGATGAATCGCAGCGTTCAGACAAGATTGGGAAGAGAAACCAGGAGGCCAGGGGCAGTCTGATACAGCAGGAGAAAATGGGAGACCGCAGAATCCCAGGTCTCAATAAGATCAAAGTACCCATATAATGGCCTGAAGGATGTGGATGATTAGATGGTTGTGCCCAGGTAGTAGAGTATTGGGATTTAAGACAGGATGTAGAAATAATGTGTTGATGAGTTGGCATTCTAACAAATTTCCCTTCCCAGGCTTTTGGTTTGGGAGTCATGGCAGATGAGAGAGTCCACTAGAGGGAGCTGCATGAGAAATGGAGTCTTCATGGTACCGTCCATGTCAGGTGGAATGTGGAGATGAAGGTGGATGATGATTATGATAATGATAAAGATGAAAGTTAACACTTACTGGAGGCTTACTGTGTGCTAGGCTCTGTCCTAAGTTCCCTGCATATATTTACTGGTTTAATCATCATAATACTGTGAGGTAAGTACTATTATTATCCCAATTTATACATGATAAATTAAGTTGCCCAGATTTATAGAGCTACCAAATAATAGAGAATGGACTTGAAAACGGAAAGACTAATTTCAGAACCTGTACTCTTAAACTATTAGGCTATACTGCTGCTTGGAGTTAGACTGTTCTGAGAAAAGGTTGTAAGAAAGTGTATTTGTTAATAATGTATAGGAAATCCCGGAGGGCACAACGGAAAGTGTTGAAGGTGGAGGGGAGCAGTGGGAAAAGGCAAGGAGGAGTCCCAGAGCAATTAGATGGTGATTAGGGATGTGAAATGCAAAGTCACCTTGCTCGGGAGAGGATCTCTGCTGCTTCAAGAATGCAGAGAACATGAGCACTCTATTCTTACCAGGGGCTCTTATGCATTACATCATTCATCTTTTTTTGCTAATGGAATATGCCTCCCAGCATTTATCTCATGGAAATAGTCTCAAAGCAAGGATTCTTACACATTTTGAGTCATGGATCCTTATTGAGAATATGACGAAATCTTTATACTTTCTCTCTAGGGAGAAAATGCACATAGGCATAAATGCAGATGGAAAATGTTCATTTACCAACATTGTGGGAGAACTGGAGAAGGTATATGATTTTGGAAGAGCCCTATAGGAATGTAAAGACTAGACAATATTTCCCAGCCATCTTTATAAGATAGGGAAGGCCCTATGTGATAAACACAGAGATATGGAGAGAACAGAAGGAGTGGATACTAACAAGAAGAGAAATAAATCCGGTGAACTCTTATGAGCTGCTCCTCCATGACCTCACAAATTTTATTACATCCATAAAACTCATGATATCTTTGATGTGATTGGAATTTTATGTGGAGGCAAGTGAGAGGAAGCAAAGCTTCACTTCTGGTTTGAAGGTGAAGGAGCACAAAGCAGGCTGCCCTGACTCCAGATCAAAACAGAAAGAAGCACAAGGAAGGTGCACACAGTGTGCGTTTCAGTGTCCCAGACCCTAAACCTGGAGTCTGGCTGAAATTTTGCTAAGCCTCTAAGGGCAGAGAAGATCCTAAATCCCATCTGAGTCACATGCACATACTGGCAAGACTTTCCCCCTGTTCTCTCCAGGGCCTCTCTGAGGCACATCCACATAGCTTAGGCTAAAGCCTTGATCTGTGAAGATATTTCTCTAACACCATTTTGGCTTCAAATAACAAAAAGTGTGACCCTAATCAATCACCAGCAGTCTCTTCAGTGTATGGGAATCTAAGGATTTCTGAGAGTTTCCATTTGTGTGTCTCTGTTTTTCCTTCATGCTTCGCTGAAGATTGAACAAGTTCAATATTGAAGCCCCTTCCTGTACAGATTCGAACACTGTGAGTGTCTTACTTGTCGTGTCAGTTCTCTGCTTTTACCGTTTTGTTTCCTTTGATGTGGGACCTGCGCTGGAGGCATTCTGAGGGAGAACGTGGGAAGTTTGAAGTTAGGCCACCTCCACTGCCCAGAGGAATGCAAAGCCCCGGCACGCACAGGGCTGAGTTCAGTTTTCTTTTGCTGGTAGAAGGGGAGTGTTATTTCACAAGCTTTTGTCTGCTTGATGTTGCTGAAAAAGCAAAAGTTCTCAGGAATAGCTCTGTGCTATTACTGACCTCAATTGATTTGGAAGAAACAGTAGCTTCCAAGACATTTCTGAGTTGTCAGACTGAAGCCTACATGTATTTCCTATTTTTTTTCCTGTCAAAGAATCAGACCATTCTTGTTAAAAATGACTGAGATTAAATCACATAGACTTTCGTACAGTATTTTAAACAGGCATCAAATGTCTTTCTCATATCTCTGTCTCCTAAGGAACATAGGAGAGTCAAAGTTCAAACAAGGTAAAGGACCTAAATAAAGCACAATTAGAAACAAGAACTGTTTACTTGGGTGGAGCTTAATTAAATATTGAGATCTAGGCATATGAAATATAAAAGTGAGTTTGATACTCTCAATGCTCTCACAAGGTTTACATTCTAGCTACGAATGTAGACACAAAGATAAACACAACACTGGAAAGCTTTCAAAATGATACTCATTTAAAAAGTAACATGTGCATGCAAATATATAATTTACCTGAGCATCCATATGTGAATTTCAAAAAAAAAAATAATAATAATAATTAATGCAATAAGCTATTTGTTAGATAACAAACATGGAGATACCTCTAGACTCCTGAGTTCATTTGGTTTGCTCTTGCAAATGTCAGCATGTTCGTATAGAGTCTGAGCTCATTCCAGGGATATGAGTGGAGGACTGAGAAGAATATTTGGTCTGGAGGTGCCCAGATGTGGTAGACACAATTCTAAAATGATTCGCAAGGACCCATGACCTTGTACAGTCCTCTTCCATTGAGTGTGTAGAGTGTGCATAGGACCTGTGAATACTATGAAGTATCACTCCCACGATTATGTTAAATTATATGGCGAGAGAGAAGGGATTTTTCATATATAATTGAGGTCCATAATCAGTGGACTTTGAGTTAATCAGAAGGGTGATTATCTCGAATTGGCCTGACCTAATCAGATGAACCCTTTAAAAGAGGAACTGAAATCCTCTTCGAGTTCTAAAAGTTTCTTCTGCTGGTCTTGAAAAAGGAGACTGACATGGAGTGAGAGGAGGCCACATGGCAAGGACCTGAGGGTGCCCTCTCTAGTAGCTGAGAGCTATCACTGCCTCATAGCTAGCAAGAAAATGGGAACATCAGTCAAGCAACTTTAAGAAACTGAATTCTGCCAACAATGACATGAGCTTGGAAAAGGACCCCAAGCTCCAGAAAGGACCGTAGTGCAGCTGACACCTGCAGTGCAGCCTGTGACACCTTGGGCAGAGGCTTCAGAAGAGCCATGCCTGGACTCCTCATTCAAAGACGCTGTGAGATGGTACGGTTTTGTTCTATGCTGCTGAATTGTGGCATTTTTGTTATACTGGGATAGAAAATGAATATACCAGAGTTAATTGGTTAACTAGTCAGTGAATATCTATTGAATGGCTACTTTATGTAGTTGCTATACTGATTTACAGACTTCTGGGAAAGAGCTATTTAATATTTTCCAATTTTATTCAGAAAGTGGGCAAAGGGTTCTTGAAATTCTTGAAATGCTGAGGGCTGTGAATGACAATTGGCTGGTTCTTTCCTTGGGCATAGCAATTAATGGTAGACGGGGACATTTTAGTTTTTTCTGGAAAAGTTATATAGATTTCTGTGTTTCTTTTAACAACATACTTTAAAAATAGTACATTATAATAGTACATAATAATAAGAGATATATAATAGATAGTGAGTGTTTGGGACTTACAAAGTCCAAGGCACTGAGCAAAATGTTTTATTATGAATAACTTGTTTCATGCTCACAATAACAACGTAAAGTTAGCACCATTATTTTCTGTATTTTACACTACTCAGTTTTATGAACTTTAAAGCTGGGGTTTGGATCCAGGTCTGTGGCTTGTCATTTTGGTAATCATTCCTACAATCCAAAATAAGTGTGTGACTTCTACAATATTAAATTTAATGGTATTCGGTTTGCATTAGTTTCCTTTCAAAGTATTGCTGTTTGATAACATAAAAAAAGAAAACAAGAGAGTGAAGCAAGATGGCCTAATAGAAACCTCCAGGGATTATCCTTCCACATGAACACCTAAGTCAATAACCATTCATGCAAACAACACCTTCAGAAGAACCGAAAATCGGTGAGAGGTCATACTACCTGGTTTTAACATTATATCAAGGAAAGAGGCACTGAAGAGGAAAAAACATAGTCTTGCATTGCCTATGCCACCCTCCCCATCCCTTGGCAGTGCCAGGCCAGAATGCTGAGTGAAGGGAAAATCTGTGTGCCCAGGGGAGGGAGACCGAAGTGATGGTAGGACTTTCAATTGAAACTCAGGGGTGCCCTGGCACGGGGGAACACAGCACAGAGCCAAATTATGCCAGTGTCCAAGGAGGAAGTATTTTGACCAGCCCAGCCAAAGGAAAATCCTCTGACTCAAAGCTCAAGTTCCAGCTGGCACCACCACCTTTAGATAAAGAAGAGACTGAGACCTGGACTAAATTTGTAAGACAGTTGGGCCACAAAGGCTGCAGTCCTTGGGGAAATTCCTGTGGCTTTTCTGGTCCTGAGCCAGTGGAGTTGGGGTGTACTGAACCCTGATAATGAGTGGAAATTTCCCAATAGATGAGGAGCAGGGGGAGGGAATGGCTTTGCTATTAGAGAGAAATGAATACCAAAGAGCAGAGGAAAATGTAAGAGTAACAGAGTGTCTAAAAGGAGCAGCATGAGATGAGTATGGGAAGCAGTCAAGACCATGAAACCTAGTCTTGTATGTCCTACTAAGAATGTTATACCCTTTTGAGTAGGCAATGGGAACTATTGAAGGAGTGTGATCAGATTTATTCTTTGAAAATATTCTGAATAAAAGTTTGGAAGATGGTTGGGAGGAAAAGAGGAATGCTGAAATAAGGAGACAAATTATGAGGCTTTCCCAATAACAGTCCAAGCAAGAAAAATATGATGATTTTATCTAAGACAGTGGCAAGAATGATGTGAATGGAAAGAAGATGATGGATATATTGGAGAGATACTTAAGAAGTGGACTTAGCAGCATTTGGTGTCTGTATGTCGGCTGGGGATTTTAAAGTTGAGATAGGTTTTCAGCTCTGTTGGGTCCAGTTAAGTATCATTAACATAGTGGGACAAATCGGGTTGGGCTGGAGGAAAGAGGCGGACTTAATATTTACTTTAAGATATATTTTATTTCAGCTGTGGTAAGGTGCAATAGACAGTTTGATATACAGTATCTGTGGCATCAGAGAAGGGTCTGAGGTGGGGACAAAGATTTAGGAATTAAGGATTCAGTTGATGCTATGGGTGTAGGTTAAATCACTGTGAGAGAGTGTGTAGAATGATGGAACGCACATGAGGAACCAATCCTGGAGCAAATAATCATTTAAAGGGAAAGTAGCATAAAAGTAGCTGAATATGTAAGCCAAAAGCAGCCATCCGAAACATGGTGGAGTTATGAGTGAAGACAAAGCCAAATGAGCAAATTTCAAAGTTGAAGAAAAGGTAAACTTTAGCATATGCTAAAGAGAATTTGATTACAATAAGGACTAAAGGGTGTCCACTGATTTGAATGTTAGGGGGTACAGCATTTCCATTTTTGCTTCCAGTCACCACTCTCCATTGTAGTATTGGTACCCTGATTTTGTTTTGTGGGAACTTGACCTTCCCCACTCCCAGTTCATATGCATCGGTAAAGCCGAATCTACTCCAGGATGGGGGTGAGGCATGTGACTTAACCAAACTGACAGCACTTTCTAGCCTCCTGGTTATAGTGCTTGGTTCAGGGAAGGCACATAACACGTGTCAGGCTAATCAATAAGATAAAATTTGCTGGACTTTTTTTTAACTCTAAGAAAAGAAGATTTCTTTTTCTGGTTAGGTGCATAGAGTGGGAGCTGGAGCTGCTTCTGCCATACTGTGACCAAGTTCGCCCTGGGAATGGAGATGATGCTGAAGGGACCTCCTTAAGAAATGGAGGGAAAACACAATCTGACTTAAAGCTAAGCTCAGCCCTGTACTGTTTAGTTACAGAATCTGATATATTCCTTTTGAACCCCTGAAGCAGGACAGGGGTGTTGGTTCTATTAGTGTAAATACACCTGCAATGTGCTGATTTTACATTTTTCTAAGAAAAACAAATTTATTTTATTTATGCATTCAAGAAACATATACTGAGAATCTATCATGTGCCCAACACACTTTTAGGCACTAGAGATAGAGAATACAGCAATAAGTGAGAAAATGTCTTTATTTCCCTAGGATAAGCATTTTAATGGGAGATACAGAAATCAGCGTAAGTCAGTGTATGTTCACACACACACACACACATTCCATAATTCAAATAGTAATAAATGCCATGAGGAAAATAAAAATTAAAAATTAACATGATTTTAGGGTGGAAAAGTTAGAGAAGTCAGGGGAGAGAATTGCTTTACATCCTGTCAGTGAAAGGGAACATTTTATTAGAAAGTCTAAAGCGTTGAAATTCACTCAACAATCCCTTGATCTTCAGGAAGGGGCTTTCCCTTACCCGTTTCCTATCCCATACTCCCAGGAAAATTCGAAGTAGCCTTAGTGTTTCTCTTTGAGAAGTTCAGATCCAACTTTAAAAAAGTATTTAACTGTGTAATATGAATTGCATCTGAAGAAATAGCATCTAAAGGACTTGGTTGAGGTCATTCTGGGTTTTATGACCTTCAATGATGAATACAATATTAATTTCAAAAGGGAGATCACCTACATTGGACAGACTTTGGAATGAAATGCTGTGTGAAAGGTGAATATTCAATCACAGTCTTCAGTTGTTGCTTTTGAACATGTTTCTTTAAAGCTGGGTTAAAGAGGATGGCCTGCCATAGGATTACAAGAAAAGGGCTGTCTTGGCAAGCGAACAGACCCGAAGCTGTGTCCCTTTCATCCATCTTTAAAATTAAAGTGAGGTTCAGCAGATACCTTGAGGAAAGATATTAAATTGCAGATTGTGCAGTTTTGTTGTGCCTGCAATTTCCCAATGTTGCTAGTGAGAAGCTGAGAAGGCCCTTAAAAGCCTTTGTGCTTGGCACCTGCAGAAATCTAATTTCTGATGAATAGGGCCCTAATTGGGTCAATTATTCTATTATACTGCACAAGAGTACTTCAAACTGCTGCTTCAGTAAAGAGAGGCGCTTTAGTCTCCCCATTGGTGCTCTCCAATTTGAACGGAACTCAGAATCTCACATTTAACTTTTCCTTTCCCAGCCTCAATTTTGTCTTTCTACTCTTAGTTTATATCTGAGTCAACTGCTAAATTAAAGAGAAACCATGTTTTCACCTCTGAAACCATGGCTAAGATAACAAAGGAGATTTTTTCTGACTCCTTTAAAAATTGTTTCTCATACATTTGCAAACACATGTGGCAACTACTTTAGTGCATCTTATTCGAAGGGAATAGTCTTTTGATTAATTATTATCTTTAGGGGAGGAATAACACAGAGGAAGAAAGAAGAGCGTGCATTTTATTTGCGGATTATAGTACACTTTTGCACATATGTAAGGCTCTAATTTCAGTTTTATTTCCTTATTATTTCAAAGGATTGCACCAATTTCTTTTTCATAATCACATGCAACTTGGGAGTTAGCAAGGAAAATAGAATTTTGAAGCTGACGCATGATGACACTTATAGACTCATTATTTTAATGAAATTTATTTCTTAGACATTTCTTTTATGCTAAATGTTCTAATTTGTTACTTAAAACAGAAACCACTTCAATTAATATGAGTACTTTCACTCATGAGCTGGTCTGTGCGGAGATGGAATTATGCCATTAATGGCTGTTTATTAAAAAGGTTATAGTACTGGGCAGTAACTTATACCCTATAAAGGAGCTTTTGCTCAGGCTTGGGTACAGCAGAGAGGACATCATCTTAGCTTTTGTAAGAGGCCAAAAAGATTCATGTCATTTAAAAAAATGAATTCAATAATGTATCTAATGACATATTTTGTAAGAAACTCCGAATTTAGCATCCAGAGCATATTAATGACTCAACAGTCCAATTTTCTTTCTTTTCTTGAGATATGATAGGGATTGGTTCCTACTCCTGGCATAACAGAAAACAGAACAATGAAAAGATGAGCAAGGTATAGTCCTTATTTTTAAGTAGTTTGTAATTTAAAAGGAGATTAAAATTGCATGCTTAATTGTAACATAAAATATTCTATAGTAAGTGTTATCAGAGGGTAAAAACAAAGTACTGTGAGGGTTTAAAAAGTGTGTGTGTGGATATGTAAGTGCATGTATTTGTGTGTGAATGTGTGTGTTTCCATTTTGTGGCATCCTGTCATATTCACTTTGTAATCTTTGAACAGATGCAGGTCTGGACTTAAAAATATCAATTCTGTATCTTTTCTAAGGTATGCATTGATACTTCCCACACACTATGCCGGAATTGATTTTTCTATGCTTGCTCTGATAACCATGAATCTAGCAAGGAACATGGTTTGATTGATTTTATGGTGACTCAGAGGGAATAAAAATTAGTATGCAACTTTTTCTGGTTTCTTTTCAGTGGGGCTTGGAAGCAGTTATATGATTAGTGCTTTATGGGAATTCTTTATGGATTAATCTCCCTCACAGAGACAGTACTGTTATGATTAACTCTTTCTTCCTCAAAAAAAATATGAAAGTTGAAAGTTTTAATTTTTAAGCCTTTTTCATTAATTTAAATTAAAAATATTGTAAAGTATCTATAATAATATATTTTTGACATTCTCTCATAAGCATATTGGTCCCTTTTTGTTTTATTTAAATCAATGTTTTAACTGTACTTTTTTCATTTTCCCAGTTATCATGTGTGTTTCTTTGCTATGTCTATTATTATTTAGTTTTGCCACTCCTTTAAAATATTTCCAGAGAAGTCCCATTACCTAATTGATCATGAATTTAAACAAATATGAAGATATTTGTCACATCTGCCATTAAAATAAATAAATTCTAGGTATCATTTATGACAACTATGTGTTACAGTATCTGAGGTATTCTACATACATGATCTCAATGAATCCTTATGCATCTTTGAAGGAGATAACAATATCCCCATTTTAAAGATGAAACTGAGGCCCAGAAAAGTTCACTTATCATTCAAGTTTATACAGCTAATAAGTGGCCAAGTTCATTTTGTCTGAGTGTAAAGGCCTGACCTTTTTGACATTCTATTCAGCTCCGGTCCCTAAGTTACTACTTTACATCTGCTTATGGAATCACACGGTCTTAGAAAGTTCAAAATGCTTTCTCTCCTGAAGAATTTCCTTTGAGTATACATTCCTACAAACTTGGAAGCAGTGGTCTAAAGATTAACTTTTTCCCATCATTTTTAAAGCTCAAACTTCAATATAATGTTGTTACCAAAATAAGTGGAACAGATATGGCTTTGATCATTAAATATGTTTCTTTGAAGTTATAAAGTAAGAAGAGGAATGCCTCCTTCGGGCAAAGAACCTTCTCCCACAGTTCTGAATATAGCTGAGCAGATTGGGTCAAATAGGCTATAGGCTTAAAAATGCTCATATCTAGACTTCGTATACCACCCCCACTCAATCATCTCTCCTGCCTCAGTCAGTCAGTCGGTCAGAGTCATTCAGTCAGTAATCATGTGAAAGAAGACACAGTCTTTGCCCTCAGGGAGCTCTTAATCTTTTAGGGGAGGCCAGACACGCACACAAATAGTTATAAGGCAGGATGTAAAAGACACTTCAAGGACTCAAATAGATTGATGTGAAATACGGGAAGCAGAAGAAAGTATCATAAACAGAGTATCCTCTGATCTTCTTTGACTGTAAATGCCATGAGTGCTGGGGCCATGTGTGCTTATTTGCCATTATGTCCTAGCATACAGCATGGTGCCTGGCACACAGGACATGCACTATATAAAATTAGCTAAATGCATAGGTAATCCATTATACATACCCATAATTTCCAGGAAAATACAGCAGTGCAATCTTTTAGCTGATTATTCATGCATACAGAGTCTAGAGTAAGCTGCAAGATGTATCCTTTCTTCCCTTATCAAGTCCACAGCAGTTGTATAGAGTCTGTCTCAGATAAACATCCAGGGGTTCCCTTCACGCTCTGGCATCTCTTCCTCTTCTTCCCTAAGATCACCTGGGCATTTTCTGCCCTCTCTCTACTACCCTTTTCTATAATGGAGGGACGATGACATCAGATACTCCCTAAGGACGCTTTACATATTTCAAATTCACCATAATGAAACATCCTAAAATGTAAATAAAACTTTTTCTCGCCGATTAATGACTGCCTTTCAAAGCATAACCCAGATGTACTATTTATCATAGGGATAAAGTCTTTGTTATTATTTTCTTTTGGGTTGGTAAGGTCTCCCTCTGGGATGGGAGAGGGAACGAAAAGGCCTTGGGAGTGCGTGTGGCATGGGAGTGGGGTGGAGCAAGGTGACTTTTCCTGATGTGCTGCAGTGAATAAGCAGTGGTAGAGAATCCCTCGACATGGTGGAAGGGAATGGATTCTTGGTGGAGAGAATGGCATGTGCAGAGAAAGGGATTTGTAGCACATGGGGCATGATTGGGGGAGGGTAAAATCATTTTATTGGAGTCTGGGGTACACATAGTAATACACCCAAGTTGCTAGCAAGAACATCTCCATTTCCATCTGCAGAGCTTCTAAGCTTTGATGTCCTGCTCCAAATCCTCTCCATCCAGCTCTGAAAAGAGCTAGTGGCTTTCACTATAAACGTTCCCTGCCTGAAGGCTTTCTTAGGGGCCAGAGGAGTTTCCTTAACCCAAATTCTGGCAGTCAGAAATGTGCCCCTGAAGTGAACCTCCAATCAACACAAGACAGAAGCTGGTAGCTAAGTACCCCACCTTCCACCTTTGGTGAAAACCAAATCTACAGGGTAGTTTACATGATTTCTTAGAGTGTCTCTAGAGGTAGAACACTGTAGCATGGTCACAAACATACCCTTTATTGTCCTTGTGTTTTCTGTACTAAGTTCTTCCTCAGAGCCTGCTTTGGGAGGAACTTAAACTAAAACACCGTCCTAAAACTTACGAATCACCAAGCCCTTTACTTTCCTTAGAAATAAATAAAGAAAAGGATATATATGTAAAATATATGTATATAATACAATACATATATATAATATAATATATGTGCACCTTTTCCTGGTGCATGTTTTTTTTCCAAGCAGAGATGTAGACTAGCAAGGGAAACCAGAGAGAGAACTTGGACCTTCAAGTTTTTGATTTACTACACACTGCCTAGATCAACAGGGGAAACCACATGCTACTCCACCCCAGCTGTTCTAAACATACTTCCCTGAATTTACAAATGTACGCAAATCCAGACACTTTTAAAATTATTTTCTCTGTTGTCTTCATTTCAGTTCCTCACATCAGATGGCCTTATAATGACAACTATTTGAGACTACCTTAAACCTATATTTACAAATCTTTTGACTATGATATTATGGTGAACATTTTGGGGGTCTTGTAATATCACTTTAGTATACACAATCTCTCCCGACCATAACCTAATGTGTGCAAAAAATTTTATTCATCCACGTAAAGAACCTTCTGCTTTATATCTTGTGGACATCAGTAACTGCAAAATCAACCTACGTTTTTTGTTGTTGTTGTTGTTGTTTTTTAATTTTTCACCATTGGCAACTTTAGTATTCTTTTTTGGTATTAATTTGGTTTTTCCTCACATTGTTGTCTTTTATTACTAAAACACAATATCAACCAAAATATATTTCTTTATCTTATTACCAGTCTAATTCATCATTATTTTATACTTTATAATAACTTACTGACTATACTACCTATTAGTAGCTATATAACTGATTGACATTCCACATAGTGTTATGAGGTCTATATACCAAAGGTTTTTTTTTTAATTAAATGGCTTAGAGATTTAAAACCAAATTTTAACATTGTAATTATTTTGTTAATAATGCAAAAATTATTTTAGAATTAATAGATTTTGCAAGAGCTTGGCATGAAAAGGGTGTAAATGGAACATATAAATATTAATGCTATATTGCTGCTAGCATCTTACATTTGTACTTTTTTATATTAAGGTGGAAAGCTAACTGAAGGATTTACAAAAAGAAAGAGAATAACCCAGCAAAGACCAAGGAGACCGAGATAAATGAATAAGCAGAAACAAGACATGTTTAATCAAGGATAGTAACGTATTTCAAGAAAGATTTATTTAATTTCTGTCATCCTATTACCTCTATCATAGTTTTGGTTAGAGATGGACTTTTATTGGGTAGTGGAATAAGAATAAGATTTAGAGAAAGTTACTCATCTGCCAAATGGCTTATAGCCACCCAGATTATACATACGGTAGCATCATATACTCAAATGTGAATATTTTCTTTATCAATCATGTATTGAATGATCTTAATATTAATATAAACTCAATATTTTGGGCTCACAGGGACACTCCTAAAGCGGGTTAAGAGTAAAAGTTTATTGATGTACGTCAAAGCTAATAAAACTCACAATTTCTTAGTTTCACATATTGCATCAATTAAAAAATCACTTGAAAGTATGTTTTCCAATGAAAAATTTTAATAAGAATTCCAAAGAAAATATGAGTTACAATTATTCATTAATTCATAAGGACTATAAATTTGCTTATATATAAACTATTGTTTAGATATCATTGCATGGTTTTTAAGATTTTATACTATCGTACTTTCCTTGGCATTGCTAAGTAATACACTGAAACTCAAATTTTGGGGGAGAAATCAAAGTCAGTTTCCTGCAGAGAAAATGCTAGATTTGGGTTCAGAAAGCAAATGGATATTTTTGATCTTTAAATTTCCCCCGTAGGTGATTATGGTTCAAACCACGGTCTAAGCCTCTGGAAACTATATTAAAATGAGGATTCTCATTTTGTCTGGTAAAGCGAATACTTTGCATAACATATACTGCCCCAGGTACAAATACTATTTTTATAGAAAGTGTTGGTACTTTTGCTCTCTAAAACAAGGTTTTTCAAAATAGGATTTTTGAAATGAATAAAAAAGTTTGCTTTTATATAAAGAGAGTTTCTTAAATATGCAAACACATGGGGGAAGCTTTCTACTAATGTGCATGTTAAAAAACTTCATCAAATTATCGAATCTCTCTCACTGGTCTGTTTTATCCCCAACTTTAATTAATTAATTAATTATTTTCTCTCATTCATGCGTTCAATCTTCAAATATTTACTGACATCTGATTTAGCATAACTCAGTGCAATTCCAGTCACAGGCTAGACAAGATATTGAGTTCAAACCTTATCACTTGACCCAATAGAGCATGCACTAGGTTCATGTTTTCTCTGATGCTCTAATTGGAAGCAAAAGTAACGAGCACAACCATCTGCTATTTAAACAAGAGAAGATACTGCTTCAGAAAAAAGATATTTATTACAACAGAAATACTGTTTCCCTCAGCAGAAATGAATTCACGTTTTTGCAGATTGTCAATTTTCCAATTAAACTCCCATTTTTGTGATGTTTGCTACATGGTTATCAAAGGGTGTGGCATCCAATAACCACAAATAGCTAAAAACGGATGGTGTGCTGAAGTGTCTTTGACCTCCAGTCTCTATTAACTTGTTTCTTCGATTAGGTCAACTTTGTAGTTTACACAGAGTTGGAAGGCTGTTATCCAAACTGACTCAAGATAATTATTCATTAGGTAGTCCAAATATATGCTACAATGGCTCTTCCAATTACTATTAAGCAAAGGAAGGGTGAAGTTATAGTTATCTATTGTCTGGACTTCAGCCAGTAGGGAAAGGTTTGGATTAATTGAGGTCATTTAGAACATTTCTTGGTAAAACAAATAGACGGTTTGTTGAGTAATAAAAAACATTAGTATATAGTATTATATAACACAAACAAGAATTAAATTGTATCTGCCTTTAAAACATTCTCAGTTAAGTTCAGATAATATAAATAACCTGAAAGAGAGGGTAAAATAATATATAAGTAAAATATTGTGCAAAGTAGGAAGGAGGATATTATTTTCTTAGGGGATATTAGTAAAGCTTTATAGAATAGGTAGTATTTAAGGTTTGTAGCATAGAGAAGTATTGAATATATGAAAATTGGAAGGATGAGGAGTTGAGCCATGGCGTATAAAAGGAATGATTTGAACAAAGATATGGAATTAGAAATAAGGACTTAAAAGGAGAACAACAAGTTGCTAAATTTTCCTGGGGCATGAGTTGCCTGTGGGCTTGTGAAACTGGGCATGATCCTGCACATAGGTGAGGGATGAATTTTGTAATTAGGAGTCAGTTGTACACAGCAAAATCCACTCTAGCTAGTTTAAGCAGAAAGGGAATTAAACAGTTAATTAAATATTTCATAGCGTCATTGGAAAGCCCAGGGAATGTGCTCTGGCCTGTGATTTTAGAGCTATTTCATAGGTCCAGAATCACATTAAAAAATGGCTTGACAAGGGAACAATGCCACATTAGTCACTCTAGGAAGCAACCTTGCTTCTTCTAAAACAATTGGGAAAGAGATTCACTCAAAAGGAGATGTTACTGTAGCTTAGTATCCAAAAATAGGAATTGCCTGTACAGTAGAGACTCTCTCATAGTTACAATATGCAGCTATCTCAACATTTATTGAAGAGCCTTATGCCTACCATTTGATATTCCCACTTCTTTCAAATCTTGAAAGGGTGTCCATATTTTAAGCTAAGTAATATGCAAAGATCCAGCTACAAGAAAATTTGAGGCATGTGCTCTTTATTTTCTAGCCTCTGACAGAAAAACCACACTCTTAATAGTTAGAGAAACACTGAGTGATCCAATATGTCATATATTTTAAAGAGATCTTGAATGACAAGAGATTGCTTGTTGCCTGTTGGTGCCCATTAGGTAAACTTCAAAGATTTTTGAGTAATAGAGGAACATATTAAAGACTGGGCTTTGGGAATACTAAAGGTATTGATAAATGAACAAAGTGATTTTTTAAATAATTTATTTCATGTTTCTGACTAAAATAAATTAGATATGCTTTGGATGTCAACTGAATAGGTGACATATTTGACATTAAAAAATACCCCGAATGAAGAATTGTCTAGAGGTTTTGATTTCCTTGTGGCTACATTGAAGAGATAATTGAGTCGGGGCAAAGAAAGAGATGGCCAAGTAAGAAGAAAGTAAAGAAGAAAGTGAAGAAAAGTCAGCTGATGAAAGAAATGTTGGAAACACCCATATGTAGGGGTTATAATAAGCTGGGGAAAATATAAAAAGAGAGATAAGAGGGGAGAGATAGTAGGTAGGAAAATCAATCAGCATGAACATTTAGGAAAAAAATGAAGAAAAGAGAAAGATTGAATCAAGACTAGGATGATCAATAATGATACATGCTGTATAATTAAATTAAATTCTTAGAATTGACAATTGGATAAAATTGAGCTGCTATATATTTTAAAATATCAATTCCTGTAGAGTGGTAAGGATGGGGGTTTATTGCTAAGGATTAGGGATAGAGTGCTCTTTGAAAAATCAAGGCAGAAAATATGGTGGAGGTGACACCAGTGTAGACTTTTCAATGAGAGAGAGAGAGAGAATGAAAATGAATCTCTTTTATTTTATTTTTAAAAATTTTTTTCTTTACAGTGATCTCTGCCTTTTAATAGGAGTTTTCCATATGTTGATGTTTATTATGATCCCTGATATGATTGGATTTATGTCCACACTTTTGTTATTTATTTTTCGTTTGTCCTTTCTATTTTTTGTTTATCTTTGCTGATTAATTTAAAATTAATTTTGGATTAATTAAAATGTTTTAAATATATAGCTTACTTTATTATTGATTTAGATATATCTGTATATGCTATTATAATTTTTTGTTTGTCCTAGAGAACATAGTACAGAGTCCTTATTTTTCATAGTCTATTTAGAATTGATATTTTACCAATTTACCAAGATGTAGGAGCTTTGCAACTGCATATATGCATCTACCTTCACTCTCATACTTTTTGCTATCATGACATATATTACATATGCATACATTACAAACTCTGCAATATGTTAGAATGTTTGAACAATCATAAGTATTTTTTAAAAATTAAGAGAAAATAGATTTTATATTTACCTATATATTTACAATTTCCAATGCTCTTCCTTCCTTTTTCTAGATGTGAATTATCATGTGGTATCATCTTCCCTCAACTTGAAAAACTTCCTTTAGAATTTCTGGAAGTAAAAAACTGCTGGCAATGAATTTGCCTAGTTGTCTTTTTATCTGAAAATGTTTTTATTTTTTCCTTATTTTAAAGACTATTTTCAGTGAATATAAAATTCTGCGTGGAAAATTTACTTTTTTTTCCAGCAATTTAAAGATGTTCCACAGCCTTCCAATCACCAATGTTTCTAATGGAACTCAGCAATGATTAAGACTATTCTTCTCATATATATTAGAAGATTTTTTTTTCTGGCTGCTTTTGGGATTTTTAAATTTTTTCTCTAATTTTTATTTGTGAGTATTATATGCCTAGGTGTGGTTTTCTTTGGATTTATTTAATTTGTATTTGACAGAGTTACTTGCATCTCTAAATTTAAGTTCTACAATTTTGAAAAAAATTCAATCATTATTTCCTCAAGTATTCTTTTACTCTTCCTTTTTCTTCTTTTCTTTTACAACTCTCCTTGCATCTATGTTATTCTTTACAATATTTGCCTGAGGTATCTGAGATTCTGTTCATTTTTTTAAATAAATTTTATATTTTGGAATAATTTTAGACATGCAGAAAAGTTGCAAGGCAGTACCAGGAATTCTTGTATACCTCTCACCAATTACTCCATTGGAAACGTCTTATATTACTATTGTACATTTATTAAAACCAAGAAAACATCATGGGTACATTACTATTAAATAAACTTCAGCCTTTCTATGTGTTTTGTCATTTTTTTAATTAATATCCCCTTTCTGTGCCAGGATCAAATGCAGTGTACCACACTGCATTTAGTTGTCAAGTCTCCTTTGATCTATAGCAGTTTCTCAGTTTGCATTCCTTTGAGAGTTTAGAGAAGTACTGGTAAATATTTGTAGAATCTTCCTCAACCTGGGTTTGTCTGATACTTTTCTTATGATTAAACTGAGGTTATTGGTTTTGTAAAGAATAGTGTAGAGGTGAAGTGCCCTTCTCATCACATCATATCAAGAGGTACATGAGATCCTCATGATATCCCTGGTGATAACTTCATTGATTGGACAAGACAGTGTTTACCAGATTTGTACAAAGTAAAGTGACTATTTTTTCCCTTACCTTTGGAGATGAATAAGTAAGTCCAGCCTTCCCTCACTCCAGAAGTAGGTAGATTAAGCTTCAACTAATAAAGGGGAAAGTAGCTAAATATATTACTTGGAAATCTTCTATAAGAAATGTGTCTCTTTTTAATTTTTTGAGGAGCTTCCATACTTTTCTCCATAATAGCTATACTGATTTACATTCCCACCAACAGTATGCAAGTGTTCCCTTTTCTCCACATTCTCATCAATGCTTATTATCTTTTACCTTTTTGGTAACAGTTATTTTAATAAGTGTAAGGTGATATCTCATTGTGGTTTTGTTTTGAATGTCCCTGGTGATATTGATACTGAGCATTTTTTTTCATGTACCTATTGGCCATTTGCATGTCTTCTTTTGATAAGTGTCTATTTGGGTGGTCTTTTGCCCATTTTCAAGTCAGGTCCCCCCCCCCCTTTTATTGAGTTGCTTGAGTTGCTTGTGTATTTTGGAGTTTACCCCTTATCAGATGTGTGGTTTACAGATATTTTCTTCCATTTTGTAGTTTGTTTCTTTACTTTATTGATTGTTTCATTTGCTGTGCAGAAGTTTTTAGTTTGATATAATCTCATTTGTCTATTTTGCTTTTGTCGCCTGTGCTTTTGGGGTTGTATCTAAAAAAAAAATATTGCTCAAACCAATGTCATGGAGCTTCTCCCTTTTGTTTTCCTCTAACAATTTTATAGTTTTGCATCTTAAATTTAAGTCTGTAAATTATTCTGAGTTGATCTCTATATATGGTGTGAGATAAGCATCTAATTTTATTATTTTTTCTTATGTGTTTAATCACTTATATCAGTATGTACTTATGTATATTTATTATACATACATATTTTGTGTTATAATTCAATACCATATTATATTTATTTTTTTGCTCAAATTGTTCCAGCATTGACTATGGGGAGTACTTTCAGGTTGGTTTCTGTGTCATGTGCCCTCATCTATTGAGTATTTTGTTACTTTTTGGTACTATAAGATGCTCCAAGTTCATCTTGTATTTTCCTTGTTTCAGCCTTAGAATGAACCATTTCTCCAAAAAGATCTGATTTCTTCTTTTGGAGAATATTATTTGAGCACTGGGTGCTGTTCATTTTTATTGTTTTTTTCTCACTGTGTGCTCCATATTGGATTATTTGTATTAATCTATCTTCAAACTTTCTGACTCATATGGCCTTTCCATTCTACCATTAAGCCTTTCTCTCCCCCAGAGATCTGGTCTGACTTTATATAGAGAATTTTCTTAATCCGTACTTTGAGTTCATTTATTTTTATTGTTTGTATTCCTCTCCTGAGGGTCCATATTTTTTTCATTCATTGCAAATGTATTTTCTTCTCCTTTTATTTGCTTAAAAATAGTTATTATGGTGTTTTAAAAATCTTTGTTTGCTAATCTCAATGTCTGGATTGTCTTAAGGTTTGTCTCTGCTGACTTGTTTCTTTTGAGAAAAAAATCACATTTCCTTGTATTTTTCATATACCTATCTGCTTTAAATTTTGTCCTGGACACTGTGAGTGACATATTGCAGAAAACCTGGATTCTATTGTATTCCTTTAAGAATAAGTTCTTTTTTTTTCCCTTCACTTCCCACCTCTTTTAAGCTATAATTTAACTTGTGTGGGGTTGAACAACAAACTCTGTATTTCTTGTATTGGGCAGTTCCTGTGATCTGAATGTTTGTGTACCCTCAAAATTCGTATGTTGAAATCTTACCCCTCAAGGTGATGTGATTAGGAAGTGCAGCCTTTGGAAAGTGATGAGATCATGAGGACACAGTTCTCATGAGTGGGATTAGTGCCTTTAGAAAAACATCTCAGAGAGATTTCTGGCGCCTTCCACAATGTGAGGTTACACTGGGAGGATGACCATCTATGAGGAAGAGGGCCCTCACCAGACACCAAATCTGCCAGCGCCTTATTCTTGGACCTACCTCCTTCCAGAACTCTGTGAAATAAATTTCTGTTGTTTATAAGCCAGTCTATGGAATTTTGTTATGACAACCTGAATGAACCAAGACAGTAGCACCTTAACTGTCATTTGTTTTTGAGTCTTGCCTGTGTTGCTTGGAACTTACTTTATGCATGTGTGGTTCAGGGAGCAGCCATTAAGGTAAAGTTTATGTGTAGAACTGGGAATTTACCTCAATGACTCACTCTTTTCATAGATTTTCCTTCTCTGTTTCTATCAAACAGTAAGACTGTAGGTGCTGTATCAGAATCTTAGCTGCTGCACATGGTACTGACAGGGTAAAATTCAGGCTGAAATTATTAAACATAAAAATAAAAATATCCACACAGTGATATTCCCTTCGTCTCAGATAGAAGCCCCCAGAATCACCTCTATTCAGTCACTCTTTAGTGTCTACAGATAATTGTTTCTTTTGTATTTTGGCTAGAATGCATAGTTATGTTTTGTGGTCTGTTGGTTTAACAGGACAATAGTAGAAGCAGAAGTATTAACTTTGGGGGAAATATACTTGGTTTTGAAGTATTCTTTTTATATGTATTAAGATTATATGATAATATGAATATTATTTCAAATACAATATTATTTGTTGGGATATTATCTAATTTTACTTCCCAGACAAGGTATGATATACTAAATTTTACTGATTTGCATTTAGAATTAACAGAAAATGAAATAAACCAAGCAAGGTAGACTAGTGAAAAGAGAGGTATGCTACTGTAAAAACAAATCTCTTCTCTACAAGAAAATTTAAGACTTCAGATAATGACAACAAGCCCATTTTTGTTCTGTGAGTTCTTCAATAACATGAATCACTGATATACAGAATATACATCTATACTATAGTAGAAATTTCAAATTAAAGCTATAGTAGGACTATACGATTGTAAATCTATCTAAATAAAACAATATAATTTTAGTGTATGCTTTCTCTATTTTACTTCCTAGCTATGGAAGAAGGAAAATTCATGATTTCCTGTTCATTATGCCTATTTTTGTTATCCAACACAAGTCTTGTTCATGAATAGCATTGCTTTAGAAAACTCAGAAGTTAAATTTGTAGCTCTTTTGCCAGATGCACTCAAATGGGCATTGTCAGGACTGTTTATTTTTCTCTCCATAACATAATCTAGCTTTTATTAATAAAAATGCACTCTTCTAAAATACTTAATTTAGAATCTTTGTTTAAGTGGAGGAAAGATTAACTCATTTTTTGCCAAAAATTCATGTTATGATTTACCAAGTTAATTTTTATAAGACTGACAATATTACAAATTTTTAAATGCCTATATGGTATTCAGTTTTTGTTAAAATTGAATTCAGGCAATGATTTTGCTTATACACTAATATAAAATAATTATATTTTTCACTAATAATTTCTGCCAAATTAATCAATATCAGTAATAATGGGAATTGTTTCCTTTCATTTTGCAAAATGGAATTTTTTGTGCCTGCTTATTATGATAATGTATGTTTCATAAAATAGTATTGACAGTTGCCATTTGTACTGTACTTTATATTTTGCAAATTTAATTGTAATCCTTCATATAATATTATAGCTCTTTTTTTCTCAATTGCATAGAGACTTACATTACAGTGTTTTTCCTCTTTCATATGATTGGAAGTGTGTGACAGAGAGACTGAATTGCTTGCACATGTATGTTTTTCTGAGAAGCACATGAGAACAATTTTCTATATTCTGCTCTTAAAACTGCTGTTAAATTTATCTGAGTTCTTAGTCCATGCAGTTACTAATCCTATAAGAATGAAAGTCAGAGAAAATAATAAAACAACAGGCTTAGTAATGCATGGCTTTTTAACTTGAAGAACTTCCTTTTGATTTCTCTTTAAGGATTCTAACTTTTCCAGTTTACATCCTGCCTAAAGTTGCTTTTCTGGAAATTGTTGTTGTTTAATAAAATAATTCCTTGTTTGTTGTTTATTTAATTAAAGAAGACTTGCTAAATAAGAAAGCAGAGGGTGGTTTAATGGTACTCAATGCCTAGATTTGCTTTCCGGTCCCACCATTTATTAATTGTGCATCCATGAGCAACTACCTCAGCTTTTTTGACTGTTAAATGGAGGTAATATCAGTACTTTCCATATGGGTTTATTGAGAAGATTAAAAGATTAAATGAGATATTCCCTGTAGAGCTTTCAAAGTGGCATCTGCCACATAGCAGGCATACCCTATAGTATTATGCATTGATTCTATGTGTTATGGGCTCTCGGAATGATGCAACAACATTACACTTCATCACATTAAATATGTTAGCATTTATGTAGAGTAAAAAAACCCTCTCTTTTACTTTTTTGTAAATATGACATGCTTCTATGCATGAATTTTGCTATATTGGTGTCCATTAGGACACTTGATTATCCCCCGGTGGTCCCTAACAAAGAATTGAATCTAAATACAATGAAGGATATAGTATCCTTGTCTTTAAACCCATAAATAATCCTTCTTTGTGGAGAAAGGAATTTTTTATAAGAAAGAAGATAGTCTCTTCAGTGTAGATTTCTCTTTCTTCTCTTACATCTTACAATATTTCTGATTTTTTGTACAAATGATAAATTTCCAAACTCTGCTTTTCAATACACCAAGTAATTTCTCTGTTCCTCTTAACACCAGGTAATTTTTTAAACTCTTCTCAGCAACGTTGCTCCCAACTAGACACAATCCACTCTGCTTCTTCCATAAAATAGTGATAAATGAGTAGAGCAGTGACCTTTTATAATGAGAAATATCACAAGACTGCGTTTCTCACAGTATTTCAAGTGCATTTCCTCCTGAAAGATCATAAGAAACTGCCTTTTATGTTCTTCTCACTGTAAAATTGGTCAGCTCTTGGATTTTGTGCTGATTCTTTCATGTATAGAACCAGAAGGGATAAAATTCACCACATTCTATTAAAATAATCAAAGGCTTTGAAAGCTTATTAATGTTTTTATTTAAATGAATGGAACCATAAAAATAATGTAGGAATATTTGCTTTATTATATTTTTAAATAT
>RJWJ010010163.1:0-47782 GCA_004363605.1 Indri indri | reverse complement strand
TACTCTTATCAACAAATGTCATTTAAAATATATGTAAGGGACTCTATTATTTATACGCTTTAATGTTTGTGTTAAATATCAGTAATAAAATAAATGTTCTACATACCATGTGGTAAAAATACAATTAACATTTCTCCAAAAATTCCTTTCCAAATTTGTGGGTAGAATTTTCTCTTCTTAAATTACATAATTTTTTTTGAAGTCAAAGAAATGGCGAAATTATGGAAAGTCTAAATAGCACACTATGAGATCCATATCCCAGCAACAGAATTCCACTGTGCTGTGTTGGTTATATGGTGAGCAAGTGAAGTTTACCAGGAATTGGAGAAAAATGAGACTTTAGGTAACTGAGAATTTTCTCTTTAATTGGCAAAAATTAAAATTTTATCCACATGATGAAAGTTTTTTTCTCCAAATGTATTGCTTTCTCTTCTGCCTTGAGAAATAGAACACACTTAGCATTATTTGACCAGACTCCCCAAATCACAGTCATCTTTACAAACATCAGTTCCTCAATGGCAATAAAACAAAACAAACAAAAAAACAGTGTGTTTGGGAGCTTTAAAGGGCCAGTTACTTATCATATGAAAATACTTGTTATGACTTTTTTTTTTACTTAAGTCTATTTCTTTTGTTTTCTTTTTATTCAAGTCGTTTTTCTCAGTCTCTCCATGCCTCCACTGGACAAGACTACTAGCTGTCTTTTTAACACCCATTATTTTCTTTCCAGTTTTGTCCATATTTTTATTTTCCTCAATTTTCTTTACTTGTTATCTTGTCACTTTATTTTTCAGACTCTTTGGCCTTCTCACATTTAAGATTTGGATGATAGCCATCATTAGACAAGGAGAACAAGTCCTTGTTTGAATTAACATCCCTTCCTCAGTTCTCAGCTAGCTTTATTGGTAGGGTTTTCTATTCCTTCTCGTGTTTGAACATCAACCATGCCTGTTACCCAAGTGCTGAATATACACAGTGTTCCTGCTATAAAAATGAGAGCCTTTGGATATCAATTCAATTAGCTTACCAAAATGTGAATTCTCCATGCCAGTTTTACATAACTTGGCATTCGGATGCATAACAATATTTATGAAGGACACTGTGTGTTGTTGCCAGAATTTGTTTCTGGTGTTCTAATGCCTGTGACTCATGTGCCAACAATATGGATGATAAATTTAAGAAACTAAACCTGACAATTACATGTAAAGAAATTATTTGGTCATTATACATTATAATTTAAGTGATTCCATGAGATGGGAAGTTAGCATAGAAAGCTCTTAAAAATTTGAAATTTATCTTTTATGTAATTGGTACATCTCTGTAATATCCCAACGTCCTTGAAGAAAGTTACCAAATTGATCACAAAACTCATAACTTAGAGTTTTTATCACTAGTGTGTAATATAACAAGGACCAGAGTTTTATAATAAAGTATACTCTAGCCAAATAATGTAACCAGGCCCCTGTAGCTTCTCTATTGTGAAATTCTAATGCATGCTTTTGTTCCTAATTATACATGCAATTATACATGCATTATGTATTTCTCAGTCAAAATACACAATTTTTAAAGTATCTTCATTTCTACATGTGAAAGCATATAACAAAATTTTGTGAATTAAGCTTATGTTTTTCTTTTTCAAGAGAAACTTGCAAATGGCTTCCATAGGGGAGGAAAAAAAAAAATCTTTTCTCTCTACCCATCTTAGGGTCTCTGGCTGGGGCCCTGTAAATTAGACTAGCAAAAGACAAATGAACAAAAGAAAAACAAACAAGTTTATTCATGTGTGAGTTGTGCATGCCTGTGTGTACAATGAACACTTAGAAATCAGTAACACAAAGAGGTGGTTAGAACTTGGGGCTTATATAACATCTTGACAAAAGAACAATAAATGTTTGTTCGTTTATTTCTTTATTTATTGTTGAGACACAGCCTCACTCTGTTGCCAAGGCTAGAGTGCTGTGGCATCAGCCTAGCTCACTGCAACCTCAAACTCCTGGGCTCAAGGGATCCT
The DNA here is from genome assembly GCA_004363605.1 of Indri indri. Taxonomy (NCBI): domain Eukaryota; kingdom Metazoa; phylum Chordata; class Mammalia; order Primates; family Indriidae; genus Indri; species Indri indri. The sequence continues at coordinate 45,771 of RJWJ010010163.1, read as the reverse complement.
CCTGTCTCAGCCTCCCAAGAAGCTGGGCCTACAGGCATGCGCCACCACACATGGCTAATTTTTTTGTATTTTCAGTGGAGACAGGGTCTCATTCTTGCTCAGGCTGGTCTCAAACTCCTGACCTAAAGTGATCCTCCCACCTCAGCCTCCCAGAGTGCTAGGATTATAGGTGGGAGCCACTGAGCCCAGCCGAGAACAACATATGTTTAGAGAAGTGACAAAGCAAAGAAGAAGAACTCAGTTTCTCTGGGCAGCAAATTGTAGGAAGGCAATTATGTGGGGAAACTAACGGCAGGTAAGAGCTGGTTTTAACAAGGTTTTTCATGCAGATTCCTTTGGTGCTATCTCTGCCTGATTACCCAGTTATCTCAGGTGATTAACTTTTGTCCTTACTGGTTGGTGGGGCAGGGAGAGAAAGTTTACAAATTTATGTCCTGCATGATAGTGGAGGGCAGAGAGCTTTTCTTGTATCTTCTCAATTGCCTCCGACTCAAAATAATTTTAATGCAAAAGTGGCATATCTTGCTACTCTTCACTTCATAACTCCTGCTCGATTCCAAAGCAGTTATATTTCTAAAGCAAGAAATAATGTGATAAGCTATATGGACTCTTTCAAAAGAATGGTTCAAAGGCTAGGAGGCTGATTCTAGAGTCACACTTAGTCTAAGCCCTGATTTTATTATTTTTAATTGTGAGATATTGTACAAGCCAAACTTTTAACTCCTGGACTTTATGTTTCTCATCTGTAAAATGGGAGGCATTGGGTAGATATTAAGGATACTTAGATTATAGGGCTGAGGAGAGGATTAAATGAGAAAGTGCATTTAAAGCACTTAAATATTCCTGGCCTATAGTAAACACTCAATAAATGTTAGATCATATAAATATATTTTGAGGGTGGCTATGTTACATTCAGAGATGAAATGTGGGAGGGAAAAAGAATTTACAAATGCATTTAATGTTTACTGGAGAAGCTGTGATTACATATGGGAGTCACAAGTAGAAGGGCAGAGTGGTCTTTCCTTGTGTATATTTCATTGAATAATCCATCTTCCACAGTATATAATCTAATTTAGTCCCTTGTGGAAAAACCTTCACAATGCAGCCAGGAGGCTCAGGGTTTGCTTTTCTAAATATTGTCACTGTACTGGAAAGAAAACAGGGAGTTATAATATATTGGGTGGATTTCATTTTTTCCTATCTTGAGGCTTGCTGTCTAAAATGTGTTTGTATAAATAGCAGTTGATCCTTTGGAAATTATAACACATAGAACATGATTCGGTTAGACATATGATAATCTCCATTACTTCTAATGACTATAGTAACCCACTTTAATTTTAAACATAATATTTTAAAGTCAGTAACCAGCCCTGATATGTTTTGCCTAATATGGAAGATAATATAGAGGGCATTTTGAAAGCTAAAGTACAACAAATTTATAAAGTCTGTTGATATTTTTATACACAAAAATAAAAAGCAGTATAGATTCGGGGGCTTAATTTTGTAGAAATGTCTGTTTTGAATTATTAATAATTCGATCACCCAATCTAGAATATAGTAGTTTTTCGTTACATGCCTTTTTTTCCTCTCTCCTTTAAAAGTGAAGTGTTTCATGAGTTTGAGTTGCAGTATTCAATAATTAATAATTAATTTTGTAGTAATACATTATTCTGTTATAATAGGATAATGACCCATTTAATCAATGAGATACTGAAACACATGTACCTGATCCATGTCTTAATCAGTCTTTCGAAAATTTGTGAGGGATTCTACAAATTATGGGGATGCTCAAAAGGGTATTAAATATTTTCAAAGAGTTTACAATCCAAAGGAGAGGGCAATAGTAATGCATATGTCACAAGGAAAAGCATAGTTAATTAAATGTTCCTAGCAGAATACAAAGTATATTTTTCAAAATCTCTAAAATAACATAAATCTATAGTGCTGTCAGTGTTTCAAGCAAGTCATGCCACTGCAAAATGCAGTACAGCATCACAAGCAGCTATAGAAACTGGTTTAATATTTAGAGTTTTTTCACCGTACTAAGCATTTCATGCCATGCACATTACAGCTCATGACTATGATCCCCATTTGGGTAGAGGCTGGCTCAATAATATAGTAATTATATTAATATTCTATTTGGAAAACTTCATGGGGTAATACTGTATTTTTCACATCGCATGAAATTTCTACATGAAGTTGTAATTTTGTCAAGTGAAACATGAAGCAATGTAGAACATGGTAGCCCATATAAAACAGAATGGAGAAGAGGCAGTGATTAGCACATCATTTTCTGCTGTAAAATTCTGAGGATATGCTCAGGGCCACCATATGTGGTGGTATAGGTTGTGCACTGTGCAACTCTAGAGGACACCATTTGCATTATCATCTACGGAGAACCCCCCTAAAGTTGTGCACAGGAAGACTTTCACTACCATATGCAGTAGCCCTATACAGGCTAGTAACCTTCATTTGCTTACTTAATCCTGGGAACATTTTTTTTTTTCTTTTCCAAACATTTGATGATAGAGAGGCATCCACAGACCAAAGTGCAGATTCGCTACCAAATAGATGGGCAGGTTTTTGTGTGTGTGTGTCTGTGTGTGTGGAGATGGGTTCTTGCTATGTTGCTCAGGCTGGTCTAGAATTCCTGGACTCAGGCAGTCTTTCTGCCTCCGCCTCCCAAAATTCTGGGATTATGGATGTGAGCCACTACATCCAGCCCAAGCTGGCTTCTTGAAACAGGAATGGCTAAGTCAGAAAGTGGTGGTGATGATGTAATTGTACTGTCAGTTGCTTATGTAACCTTTAAGGATCCATATGGCAAGATTCTGACAGAGGCTTTTTTGAAGGGGTAAGAAAATATTTTATTTTCACTTTCTGTTGTTTGTCTTGGTTCTGTATCAGTTGCTCTTGAGAAGTGAATTGGTGAAAAGAACCTTATGTTTTTGTATGTCTGGATCGTTGAAGGATCTTCAGTGGAGTCGCAAGCAAATCTCTCTGACAAATTTGCTGATTAAATGTTAGCTTAAATCTTCGGTTTCTTCCTGGGTCTTTACCAACCACCCTCAAACTAACTCAGCAGGATTAAGATATTTTAAATGCTGGGAAACAAAAAAGCGTATTTTATTTGTACGTTCTGGATAAATGCATATAAGTTATGGTATATTGTATACTTGGATGAAATAGCATAGATTGAAGAACTGTGAACAGAGAAAGGGGTGTTTAAATGTACTAACATATGCTGTGTTCAGATTCAGCTGCCATCGTTTTCCTCCGCCACACTTCTGTGTAGAACAGGAACACATAGATGAAAAAACTGTCATGGAAAGATGAAACAGAGGGAAGTCTTTTCTGGATTATATACTTCTTACCTCTTACCAGTTGAAATCGTTTTACTCGATTATAGCGGAGATGAAAATTGCCTGATGTTTTATGGACATTGAAAACTTAGCCCTCTGATGTACAGTGATGGAAATAAGAGTGGTTGAACAGGGCTGGGTGTTGGATAGGGTATTGATTGGCAAGAGGTACAAGGGACTTTTTGAGGCAGCAGAGAGACTATATCTCAAAGGTGATGCTAATTACCTGGGTGTATCCATTTGCCAAAACTCAACTAAGTATACACACGTGATGAATTCATTTTATTGAATGTAACTTCTATTTCATAAAAGGAGATTTTGAGAAACCAGCTACCTATATCTACAAGGAACATTCATGTAGAAAATATATTTTTTTTCTGTATTCTGAAGGGATAGTAGTGCATTCTATATTTTGAAAGACAAATGAAGAGATCTCGTTGAGAATTAATTCCAGAAGAACTGAGAATTTAACTCAAAATTTAAAAATGACAAAATTATTTAAAAATTTCCAGGTCATTATCTCTGTGTGTGTGTGTAAATGTTTATGAGTGGGCATGAAAAAATAATTATCCTTTTGCTAAATAACCAAAAAATGTATTAATATAATTTATCTATAAACATTGAAAAATTTCTGTTCTTAGAAATTGTTATATTGATACAAATTAGTACATTTTTTTGGAAATATTTGAACATGAAACCCTCTGATCTTATCCTTCCTTGTCTCTTAATACCCACTGTTTAATTGGGACTTCACAATTGGGAGCTCACACCATCGAGGCTTCATAACTGGGAAGTCACACTTGTTCTTTGGTGTGTATCATTTCAGATTTTATTCACCTATTCAGTGAACATTTTTGGTATGAATGAATGAATTCACAAAGGAGATACCAAACACACACACATCACACGTTCTGGAATTTGATCTTCACTTATTTATTTTAAAAGTATTTCAAACATTGCTAAGTAAGATTAAGTCCAGATCCAAATTTATCTGGTCAGTTTAAAGTATATGTTACCTCCAAAGTTTATTTCAAAGGAATTTTGGTAGACAGCGTTTTAAAGTTGTTGATTTCAAAGGGATTTTATAGTAAATGCTTTAAACTTTTAAATTGTGCGTAAGCTACAAAGCACATATCTTAATTTCAGCGTGTCTTGACAAAGGCATGCACATGTAATCTACAAGACAGAGAACTTTCCTATATTCCCAGAAACTTCTCTCATGACCTTTCTCAGTCAATACCTGTCCCTCCCCACCTCAAAGAGATGTCATCATTCTTATCCCTTTCACCATAGACTAGTTTTTTCTGTTCTAGGACTTCTTATAGATAGAATGAAACTGTATTCTGTATCTAGTCTCTTTGGCTTACTACATCTTTTTGAGCTTCATACCCATATTAATTATCTCTTCCTTTTTACTTCTGAATGATATTCAATTGTTGGAATATATCACACTTTGTTTATCCATTTTTCTGTTTACAGATATTTGGGTTGCTTCTAACTTGGGGCTGTTATGAATGAGTGTCTATGACCCCTTTTATGCAAGTCATTTTTGTGCACGTATGCTTTGGGGCAAGTATTTAGAATGTAATTGCTGGGTCATATAGTTAGAGTATGTTTAACTTTTTGAGAATCTGCTAAACTTCTAAAGTGGTTGCAGCATTCTACATTTCCATCAGCAATGTATGAGAGTTCTGGTTAATAGCTAACATTTTAAAGCTATTAACTTCAAAGGGATTTTGGTACCCAGTATTTTTCAAGAACCATGATTCTAAATAGACAATTTTGTCGCTGTCATCATAGTTTGATAAAATATAAAAATTAAAATAAGAGAGAGCTACTCTTAGCTGTAAGGGGTCATTTTGTAGGGCAAGAGTTAAATGTCAGAAACCAAAGAACAGTTTGAGCTTCCGCTAATTGTCAGGTGGATTAAGAAAAAGTATTTGACTTTACAGCTGTCCTTGGCAGATTTTACAACCACAACATATGCTTCAATATCAGATATAGTTTGAAATATTATGTAAATTTTGAAATGCTTAAAATAGAACTCTAGTAATTTCCTGTGTTTTTCTTCTCCAAAACCTGCACAAGCCTTCATTTCTCCCTGACTTAATTGTAAAGTGCATTACCCAGCCAGAAATAAATACTTGCCCTCAATTTTGTCCTAAATCTTTAGAGTCCTTGCCAGTCCTGACATTTCCTTATACCTCTCAAGTCTTCCAATAGAGGTTTTGAGGTCAGACCTCAAATTCTAACTCTGCTTTTTACTAGCTGTTAGAAATTGGTCAAATTAGTTAACAGAGAAGGGGACAAACAGGGACAATAAAAACTATATGAAGTAATGCAAATAAAACACTTAATAAATAGGCAATATCAGGAATTTACAGCTATCAGTTATTGCAGCAGCATGAATCCCTTTCCTGAACCCCACGTCATAAACACAGTGTGGCGCTTCGTGTTTTCTAAATGTATCCTGTTTTCTCTCTGCAGTGCCTTTAACCATACTGTTCCTCCCTCTGGCAGGCCTCTTACCTTTTTTTTCCAGAAATCTAAATCTTCCTGGTAGTGCTCTGCTCAAAGGCCACTGCTTTGGTCTTTTTTGGATGTCTCCGAGCCTCCTCTCCAGGAAACAAACAGATAAACTTTTATGTGAAGTCTAACTGGCCTTTAAAAACAAAACAGTTTTTGTTTTCGTTGTAACTCATCACCAAGCTTTATATTAATGCTATTAAAGAATAAATTATAATGAAAACCAAAGTCATTTTGCTTGGTTTGCATAGCTTACTTTTTGAGAACTAGAAAGAACACCACACCACCATACCATCTCATATGGCCATCTTCATCCTCATCAAGATAGCTGACGTTTATCAAGTCCTTCCCATGTGTGCCAGGCTCAGAGCCAAGCACTGATGTGTATTTTGTCATTTAGTCCTTACCACGAACCTCCTAAGTTAACCGAAGAAAGTATTCACTGAAGGTTTTGCAGTATATGTCCAATACTCATTGTCTCTGAACCATAACTAGTGCTCAGTAACTGTGAAGTGAATGAATCAAATGCACATAAAAAAATTAAAAAATCTCACCCCTATTGGCTTCCTTCCTTAAAACTTCCTTTTATAATAATATGAATACACTAATTTTCCACAGTTTATCATTGAGACTCAGGATGGACACTGTATGAATAATTAGCCCAGAGAATGCTGCACTCACCTAGAATTGCGGCAGAGATTAACAAGCAATGTATGCTATTAATGTCTAAATTCCATTTCTTTTTAAAATATTCTCTCTCCCTCCCTATCAATTTCTCCTTTCTCCACCTCTCTGTAATCCCAGTCCATATATGAGTTTCAGCATAGATGCACATAAATGAGATCATGGTATGGATGAACGGCTGAAATACTACACAAGTTCTTTGAATGCTTCTCTGCAGTACATGATTCTACATATCTGTCTCCCAGAAAGCGCATCTGTCTTTGGCATTAAACTTTTGCAGTTCATCTGAAAATAGAACGCTATCTTTCAGGCATTGAAGAGATGAACCCATATCCAAAATAAAAACAATAATAATAATAAAAAGGTTTCCTCCATGTCCTTGAAAATTTTTCTGATTCAATCAAAAGATGCGTTGTTTCCGTTAGAACTTGTGATTGAAATGTAATTTGTTTATTAACTTTATTGTAACTTCAGACATTCAATGCTTTTTAAAATCAGTTTGTTGAGGCATAATAATATATACAATAAAATGAACCCACTTAAGTGTACAGTTAAATGAGTTTTGACAAATATGTAACCTTGTTCAGCCACCATGAATCAAGGTACTAGCCATTTCCACCTCCTTACAAAGTTCTTTCATTCCTCTTTGCAGTCATTTCCTCCCAATTTTACCTCCAGGCAGCTGCTACACTGCTTTCTGACACTGGAGATCAATATTACCTCTTTTACAACTTCACATAAATGGAATCATACACTATGTACTCTTTTGCACCTGGCTTATTGAGCTTTTCATTGTATCTTTGAGATTCATCCAAATTCATTTTTCTATATGACTTATGAGCTATCATAAATTATTTTGGGGTATCAAGGATATAGAGGAAAATATCAGTAGATGATCATTTTTTTCCCATATGGATATTCAGTTATTTCAGCACTATTTGTTAGAAATGTTTTTCTTGTTCTACACTGAAATTAACCAGGCACCTTTGTGAACATTTCAATAGGCTATCTACCTGTGGGTCTGCTTCAGGATTTTCTATTCTGCTCTTTTGATTTATTTGTCTACCCTCATGTGGGTATAACACTATCTTGATTACTGTAGCTTTATACAAAATCTTGAAATCAGGTAGGAACTCAGCTCTTATTTTGAGCTTGACTTTATTTTCTTTTTCAAACTTTTTTTTTTTTGGTCTAGTCTAGGTCTTTGATATTTCCAAATACATTTTAGCATCAGCTTATTGATTTCTACTAAAAAATATGGGCAAATTTTGGTAATGATTTCATTGAAACTCTGTATCAATTAGGGAAGAAGAATTGATACCTTAACATTATTGAGTCTTCCAAAACATGAACAGTGTACATAATCATATTTATTTAGCTGTTCTTTAATGTCTTTAAATGATGTAGTTATCATTGTAGAGATACTGTTCAATTTTTATTGCAGTCATCCATAGGAAGTTGTTTTATCATGCAAATATAAATAATATTTGGAAATTATTTTCTAATTGTTACTAGATAAAATACTGAAGTGCCATTAATTTTTCTGTATAGTGATCTTATATCTTCCAGCCTTACTAAATTCAGTTATTATTTCTAGTAGTTTAATTTCTTTTGTATATTCCTTCACGTTTTCTATGCAACTAATCATGTCCTCCAAAAATAATGACATTTTTACTTCTTCCTTTTCAATCTGTATATCCTTTTTCCCCCTTGTGTTTCTAATTTTCTTTTTTCTTACTTTCAAAATATTAAAGAGGTACAAATGTTTTTGGTTACATGGATCACTTCTGTAATGTTTGAGTCATGGTTGTAAGCATGCCCATCATCCAAATAGTGTTCATCGCAACCATTAGGTAGGTTTTCGTCCAGCCCCTCCTCCTGCCTCCCCACCTTGTTCCTAATTTTCTGAGAGTTCTTATCATGAATATGTGCCAACATTTATCGAATGCTTTTAACATATTTTTGGGATAATCTATGGTTTTTCTCCTTTACTCTGAAAATATGGTTGAGTAATATCCTAATGATAAAGCAACTTTTGATTCCTGGAATAAATCCCAATCGGTCAGGATGTATTATACGTTTTATATGTTGCTAGGCTTCATTTGCTAATTTTTGTTAAATATTTTTGCACCTATATTCATGGCAGATACTACTTTTCTTTGTTTGGATTGCCTTTAATTTTGCTTTGTATCTCAATAATGCTTCCCTAATAAGATAAGAGTTGTTCCTTCCTCATCTATTTTCTGAAATAGTTTACCTAAGATTTTTATCTTAAATATTTTAAATAATTCATGTTTTTATTTCTTCTGTATTAGTATCAGGAAAAAAAGTATTTTTCATAAAATTTGTCTATTTCATCTTAGTTTCATATTTATTGGAATAAATTTTTTCCTTAATATTTTTCTTCATTATTTCTTTTTAGCATCTGTAGAATCTGTATGGATAGCTCCTTTTTATTACAAAGAGTGATAATTTTATAATCTATTCCATTTCATTGATTTATGTCTATCCTATGCCAATACCACACTGTCTTGATTATTTTAGGTTTATAGTTAATTTCTGAAGTTTAGAGTAGTGTTAGTTCTCCATATTCATTCTTCTTCAGTTTTGTGTTGGCGGTGCTGTTTTGCCTTTTCATGTAACCTTTAGAAGCAGTTTGTTGTTATTCACAAAATAACTTGCTGGGATTTGGAGTGGTATTGCATTGAATCTCTTAGACCAAGTAGAAAAGAACTGATGTCTTAACAATATTGAGTCTTTCTGTCCATTTACATGTAAGGAAAATATGTTCTTTCTCTTCAGTAATTTGCAATTCCATAGAAACTTCAAAGTCATAAATCCATAATTTTTTTTCCATTCTTTATTCTCTTTGCATTTCAGTTTGGCTAATTTCTATTGTCCTGTCTTCAAAACTCATTGATTCTTTTCTTGCTTATGGCCAGTTTACTGATAAGCCCATGAAAAACTTTCATTTCTGTTATAGTGACTTCAATACTCTGTCTTGTAAGTACAATGTCTGGATTTTTCTCAGAAACAGTTTCTATCGATTGCTTTTCCCCAGTATATAGGACAGATTTTCTTGATTCTTTGCATGCCTCACGATTTTTTTTTTGAAAACTGAATATTTTGAATATCATAATGTGATAACTCTGGAAATTATATTCATCTCTTTCCTCTGGATTTGTTGTTGCTGCTTGTTATGTTGTTTGTTTGTTTAGTGACTTTTTAATTAATTTTTAAAATCTGTATTCTTTGGTGTTTGTGGCAACTGGGGTCTCTTATTGGCAAGTTAGTGAATGGAAAGAGATTTCTTTAAATTTCTTAAACAAAAATTTTCCCAGTCTTTGCAGATGGGCTCCATGTGTGTTAGGGTGTACTTTGGACACTTAGCCAGGCACTCTCCAACTCTGTCTTAGTGAGTGCATGCAGATCCTAAAAATCAGCCAGACATGAGAACTTATGGCCTCCTCAGGTCTTCTCTGAGCATGCACCCAGTTTTGCACGTGAGGTTAGCCTTGTATATTTCCAGGAATATCTCAGAAATTTACAAAGCTATTCTTCTCCAAAGCTTCTCATTTCTGAGCTTTTCCTCCAGTGCTATTTAGGCAGTCTGTTGTTTGCTTCCCGCTTCCTCCACTGTTATTCATTGTCTCGGGAAACGAAGACTCACACATTTTTCTGTATGTATTTTCCACAAATGCCCTCTGGATGGCTTTGGCACTAGGCAAGTTCTGAGCTAGGCAAGGTAAAATAAGTCTTTTAAGCCAATGTTCTATAGAGTTACTAGACAGATCAACTAAGGACAAAACTTTGCAAATGAAGTCATTCATGCTTCCTTGGACACTGGAACCTAGAATGCAGACTACCATTTTCAGGGGTACTGCTGAACTGGGGAGTGGGGGGATGGAGAGATGTAGGGAAGGGTGGAAATAGGGTAAGTTAAAATACCAGAAAGCTTGCTGTTCTTACTGAAATTCAGTGAGTTGAATAAACACTCCCTGATTTGCTGTAAACTTTTGGTTCATTTCCAGAGTTCTGAAAAAGTTGATTATGGCAGTTTTTTTCAGTTTTTTTGTTCCTTTTAAATAGGTAAAATTTTTGGAGTTCCTTACTCCTCCATTTTTGCTGATGTCACCCTGTAGCCTTATTTGTCTATTGTTGCATTTCCTTTAAAATTAATCATAGTAATTTAAAATTTCTCTTCAGATAATTCCAATATCTGTATCATATCTGTGTCTGGTTCTGTTGTTTATTTTATCTCTTCAGATTGTGTTTTTCTTGCCCTTTAGCATGCCTGTACTTTCTTGTTGAAAGCTGGATGTATTCTATCATCTAATAGGAAGTAAGGGAAATAGACATTTAATGTGAGGATTTATGTTCATCTGGCTACGAATTGGGCTGTGTTTAATATTTACTATAGCTATAGGTGCCAGAGGTTTCAAATTCCTTTTATTTCTTCTTTATGTCTTCTGGTTTTTTTTTTTTTGGTCTTCTTTGTTGACTTTGAGTTTCTGTAAGTATTTCTCAGAGACCGTGTTTTACCACTCTTTCAGGTATAATTGGCTGTTATTCTCTGGAGCCCTTTTGGTGAGGTGGCAAGGTGTAGGGTAAGGGAAACATTATTTAATTTTTTGCATTAAATCTCTTTTAGTGGGCCTGTGTTTCTGGGCTGAGGTTTAATCTTTACAAGTGTTTCTACAGTGGTATAATTTTTTCCCTGCTTAGGAGAGAGATAGGAAGCCTGGAAGGGCCCAGAGCGGGAGGAATGACCTTCCCCTACCTGGGAGAAGGCTCTGATAGAGTCTTTTCCCTTGAAGCCTTTGCTATGGAGGATGTTCCAGGTACGTCACAATGATTAATCTTTTCTTCTCCCCTCCAGAGCCACGAGAGGTCTTTCTCTGATCTTTACCATAAGAATCCAATAAAGTTCCTGGACGTAAAGTGCACTGAAGTGTCAAGGCTTCCTAAGAGTGAGACCTGAGGGGTGTTTTCACTTTCATGCTAGTCCACACTTGGCCTCCAGTAAGTGCCCGTCAATATATGAGTGGATTAATAAAATGTGGTGTATGTATACCATGGAATACTACTCAGCCACAAAAAACAAATGGTGGTCTAGCACCTCTTGTATTATCCTGGATAGAGTTGGAGGCCAGTCTACTAAGTGAAGTATCACAAGAATGAAAAAACAAGCACGGCGTATACTCACCATCAAATTGGTATTAATTGATCAGTACTTATGTGCACACATAGTAATAACATTCATCAGGTGTTGGGCAGATAGGGGGGTGGAGGGGATGGGTATATTCACACCTAATGGGTGCGGTGTGCACCATCTGGAGGATGCACGTGCTTGAATCTCTGACTCAGGTGGGACAAAGGCAATATATGTAACCTAAACATTTGTACCCTAGCAATACGCTGAAATTAAAAAATGAATTACCATTAAAGTGTTCCTAGCAGTCTATATCTTCTGCTCCAAGTAAGTATATCTTGGCTGTGATTTCCTGTATTCCCCTTTCTCTCCAGATTTAGTAGTGGCAGTTCACCCTGCAAACTCAGTTCATTGATGGGTCCAAGGAAAGCCATCGATTTTCTGTTTGTTTAGCATTTTCTTATCATAAGGGCAGAAGCTCTTTACATGTCAGAACCAAAAATAGAAATCTGTGCATTTATTTTTGAGTCTTTTATTTTTTATCTCCATCTAGTTGTGTAATTTCTTTTGTTTTTTACTTCAAGTCTACTGATTTTTTCTTCTTCAATATCTCAGATGATAAGTCATCCTGTAATTTTAAATATATAACATTGTGTTTTTTAGCTCTAGAATTTGTTTTGTTCTTTTTTATATCTTTCACTTATCTCCTCATTATATTAATGTTTTTGTTGAAATCCATATTTAGGATTATTTACAGTTGATGTTTTAAAGTCCTTCCCTGACATATCCATCACTTCCATGAATTCTTGTTTTTTTTTTATTGACTAATTTTTTTTATTGACTGTGATCCACATGATTGTGGATCATAATATTATGTGCTGCTCTTTTGTGCATCCATTGAAGTAGTTTCTTTAGCCAGACAGTTAAGTTATTTGCTGATCAACTGTTTCCTCCCTCTTACTTTTTAAGAGCCTTCTTTTTAAGCTTCATTAGAGCATGTTTAGAGTAACGTTTACATTAAGGTTGGTTAAGTCTTAATATTAGTGGGTGACTCTCTGCTGTTTCTGCTGATTGCCTCACTGTCCAACAAGATCTCGCAGCTCTGTATGAGTTCTATGAGGTTCTGAGTACAGATCTTCAGCTGTTTCGTATTTTTATTTTGTTTTGCTTTACCTGATGAAAAATACTTCTCTTTCAAAGTGATGATTAATATTCACCTGAAGACTTGACAAATGTACGCACAGTACTGGAGCCCTTTTTCTCTAGAACTCCCTCCCATGTGGTACTCTATCCCACAGGTCACAGCTGAGTTAGCTTCCCCAAACTCCAACTGGCATCTCCTCATCTTAGCAAAATCTCCATTTCCTGCTTGAGTTCCACTTAACTGTGCCACGTCCTGAAATTGGCTCCAAGGTGGAAGCTCCAGCAATATAAGATGCACCATTGCTTTCTCTTCTCTCAGGGAACACAGTTCTGCACTGCTTTTTTGTCCAAATGTATGAAAGAAATTGTTTCCTGTATTTGGTTAAGTTATTGAATTGTTCTTGGCTGGAGGGTAAGTCTCATCCTAGTTACTCCTTCGTAATCAAAACGAAAGTTCTCAATTATACTTCATGTCACTGAATTTTCATAATGCAAAACACCATTACTTAGTGGACACTAAGTAACCACAAAATAACCATAATTTTATGGAGATTTATTTTTTAAGTTCTAAGCAACTTTAGTTTCCTTATTCTTAGTCAATTTTATTCTTAAAATCAATTTATTAATTTTGTGGGTTTGGGGCTTTTGTGTACACTCACATATCAATACTATTTTTAAATTATTCAATTACTTGACAATGGATAGATCTCAGTCTTCAAGGTTTCTCAGCACACATTCAAAAATTAACAAACATAGATTGAAATAAGCTGGAATAAATAATAACAATATTAACTAATATTTATGGAGCCCTAATTATGTGCCAGGCATTGAGCTATATTTTTTATTTAGTTTATTGCACTGAAACCCTACACTGCCTTTAAAGGTAATTACTATTATTTTACTAATGTTACAGAAGAGGAAACAAGGTAGGCACTATTATCATACATAAGAAACTGAATGCTTAGAAAGACTACATGCTCACTAGGATTTGAACTTATGTTCATTTCAGAAAAGTACAAATCAGTGTTAGTTTATCTTTAGAAAAGAAAACAATGTGAATTTAATACATGTGATTTAGGATATTCTTGAAAAGGTAACCTTAAAACCTAGAGCTAGAGGCTTTTTAAGGGAGTATGAAAGACATTTCTCTGTTAAAATTACTTTCAGTGTCCATTGAGATTCAAAGTCTCATATTAGAAACATCATATAGATTATCTCACAGTCTTTTATTTATTTTCACTTTTACAGTTCCTGATATCATTATCTTGTGGGCACAAATATTTTTCCCATTTCAACTTCCTTTATCTATAAATATTTACTTATAATCAAGCTCACCACTATTTGTATTTCTCTGAAGATCTCCCTACCATGACAATCTGTTTTTTTACTCTAGACATGGATTTATTTATATTCCAGCACCTCCCAGTGCACTTTGCACGTACTCTAATAGTATTCATTATGCATTTGTTGAATAAATGAGTAAATGCAATAAATAAGTAATGAAAGCCTGAAGTCCCATGTCTGCTCTCCAAGTTTCCTGTGCCAATTACTCACTCTTTGCATGCCACAGGTTTCTGCGTGGCAAAATTACACATGGTGTGAACAAGTTACTGTTCTTCCATAGAGAACTTAAATTCTAACACTTCATTCATTATCTCCTCCCCTCTCCTCTTTAGCCCTACCTCTCTCAATTGCAGATGTGTACACATGTACAACACACACACGCACGCACACACACACACACACACACACACACAGCTTACTTATAATGTGTCCTAGAAGTTTTCATTCACTCTTTCACTAGTGGAAAACTCTTTGCAAAAAGGGATCATAGCTCCTTCCAACATTTCACTCCTCAGTTGCAATGAATGAGAATCGAAGATTGCCCACCCTCAAGGAAAATGCTATGTACTATGATTTCTTGGTTGCTTAGCAGAGCACCATATGCCAGCAAATTCATTCCTATTTAAGGATTTTTGCTGCTGCTCTTCTTGCTGAGATAGATAGATTTTTATAGGCACATACTATCTGCACATAGCATTTTATTATATACTAATTTTATTTTGCAAACAAATAAGCAGAGACGATCCTCATTTCTAGAAATGTACATTATATTATGAAAAGAATTTCAAATTTTAACCCAGGCTTTACAATATGATATGTAGAGAACATCTAAAATAATATTCATATAGTATGTACTAGAGCGATTGAAATTAATTAATATTAGAACAATTTATAGGTTATTGTGCTAATAACACTCATATTTGGAGCGGAGAGGGAAGTATGATATTGGAAATGTGTGAGAGGAGATAATACAAGATTAAGGGCATGGATTTGGGTAATGGTTCTAGGTTTAAATGTTAGTGCTGCACATACGAGCTGTAGGATCTTGGGGAAGATATAGAAATTCTCTGATTCTCAATATCTGTTTCATATCACTGTTTCGATGATTGAATAATAAAAAGAAATTTCTCCCAAAATATTAATTTTCCATGTATACTTTCACAATTGTTTTCATAGTTATATATTTCTTATTGTTTATCGATACTTAATATTTCCATGTGTACCTATGTTTAATTAAAAAAAAACTATAAGTAGAAGCAGTATTTTTCTAGTTCTTATGAAAATAAATGTATGAATATTAATATGAAACATATGTGTGTATCTTTAGTGATATATATATACTATTGTCCTTGAGTTAACCCTAAGATAATAGTAGGTTGAAATTACTTGGGGGAAAATGTGGTATATAACTACTGCCCAGTAAATTATGACTGTAGTTATTATTCACAATTCAAATTGTATAATCATGCATCACATTATAATGTTTCAGTCAACAATGGACTGCATATATGGTGGTGGTCCCATAAGATTATAATACCATACTTTTACTATACCTTTTCTATGTCTAGATACACAAATACTTACCATTGTGTTACAATTGCCGATAGTATTCAGTATAGTAACATGCCATGTAGGTTTGCAGCCCAGGAGCAATAGGCTGTACCATGTAGCCTAGGAGTGGAGTAGGCTCTACCATCTTGGTTTGTGTAAGTACACTCTATGATGTCTGCACAAGGACAAAATTGCCTAACCCCACATTTCTCAGAATGTATCCCCATCAATAAGCAACACATGACTGTATAATAATAATAAAATAAATTCTGTATTTTCAAAGCATTTTTTTAGGGAGAAGATGAAATTTTGCTACAATGGCTAAGTAGAGAAATTTGGTAAATGTGTGCCAAAGTTTCAGGAGGCATCATGATTTCATTTATTCAATCCCTATTGTAAGACTAAGTCCCACTTTTTGTCTTTAAATACATAGAAGGAAATTAGACTTAGTGCATAAAGTCTAGGGAGGTGAACAGAGACTGCATTTCTAGTAAGTTTCCAATTGGTGCTGGTTCTGTGAGTTCTTGGACCATGCTTTGTGAACACTGCTCTAAGTCATTTCATTCATCTTTTTTTCTTGTTCATTTGTTTATTTTGGTCCATCCTGTGGAAATAAATCTACACCTAGAGGGAATAAACCCACATCAAATAATGGGAGACTACTTTAAGGTAAGGGGCACCTCTCAATTATTTGTATTAGGTTAGTCATTGTGAATCTTAAGATAAATCTGTTAGCTCTATTTCTACTTATACTTGTAGGACTACACATCCCTGGTCATCTGGAAAGACTAAATGGCATCAGCGTTTTGAAGGGATGGAAATGTTTCTGTCTCTGAATAGTTCAGGCTTCGACAAAGCTTCTGTCACTAGATACCTTGCCCATTGACATAAAAAGGGCTGAGCCACTTCTCCTTCTTCCCCTCCCCCCATCATAGCCCATTAAGAAATGCCTTTGTATTTTAATGTATTTTTAACCTTTCAAGGGCCTTGAGAAGATTTAATGACACCTGGGAAGGGTGACTTTGACTTCTGGTCTGAGTTCTACACTCAAGTCCATCCCTTCTTGTCCCTTCCTGTTCATCACTACTCATCTACCCCTCCCCGAAATCCTATTTGAAAGTCGTATTTCCTACAGATTCCTCAGTATCTGGTAATGACTTGCAAAGTGTTTTTAAATCCATTTCTCCTTTATCTGTTGTCTTGATTTCTGATCCTTGGGATGTTATCTCCACATAAACCCTGTTTACTGTTTTTCTGCCTTTTCTTTATCCGATCTTTTCCGAAAGTCTTATAGCATTATATCAGTTGTCACCTTTTTAGCCAGCTCTCACCTTTTGTGAAAATCTATCTAGCTTTATCTTCACGGTAGGGACCTAGAGAGTAACTTTTCCTGCTGATTCTCTCAAATCAGCTCCCTGTTTGATTGTCACATTTGATTATTGGCTTATATAGTGTTTCATAAATTTGTATATGGGTATTCAAATAATTCCTAAAATTCCAGTTAGTGATTGCTCTTATTCTTATTCAGTTTTCATTTTTTTCTTAATAATTTTTCCATCTGGATTTACTTTAATTGATCATTCAAATTTGACCTATTTAGCTTAGAAGTTTTGTATTTTTGACCATCTGAATATCTTCCCTTTCATTTTTTTTTAAATTTGCAATTACATGTTTGCTTATGTTACTATTTATATTCTAGTGGCTACTGTTTTCCTATATGATTTAAGTGTTGGGTTTTCAGTTTTGCCAAAAGGGACAGATAGCTGTATGTATTACATACTAACTTAGGAGACTAAAGCAATCTTTGTCTAACCACCACAGATTTAACACCAAGAAGGGTTATTGTGTTACTCATTGAAGGTTTTTACTATTGAAAACTTCTCTCTCTGATGGTGACTGTTACTCCTAGTTTCAATCTCTTTTCCTCTGTTCTAGTCTTTTCTTCTGTCCTTAACTGTCAATCTTTCAAAACCCTCTGCTATCACAGTTCCCAAATCCCTCCCCAAACCCTTTTTTTCTCACCCATATAGAGATGGATCCAAGCAGAACCTGCTTTTAGAGTCCACTTCTGAGCTCCATTGATGTTTCCATCAAAATCGACTGGTCCATTGCCTTTCCTCTTGGCCTTGTCAGTTTATCAGACAAATTAGCTCCTATTGTGTCTGATAATATATCTTTTCATAAACACAAATGGATACTCTATCAATTGGATGCTGAGATGTCTTGGAGTGTGACTTAACAGCCCCGACTGACTGGGATTAGGACCTGAAAACCTATCAGGCATTCAAACAACTATTCCATTTGTTTCCTCCTCTCTGGACAACATGGTGTATTGTCTGTTGCATTCATTCATCTCTGTAAATATATTGACTGTTTCTCCATGCATGTACCCATGCCAGAGTTTCGATTTCATGTATTTGTAGCAGCAAGCCACGTTATCAGTCAGTCACTTTGTTACAAACCAATGTGATAGAGAAGTTGACCCAGGTTAATGTCAATTGTCCAGCCCTTGATCAATGAGCCATTTCCAAGAGAAAGTGGCATGCAGTACCATTATGACTATTGAGGGCAAGCCCTGGGGGTGAGGACAATTCTGACATGAATGTGGATTTCTCAGTCATGGCACAAGTTGATATTAAGGTTATATTTATAAATATGTCTATATGAACTTTAAAATTATGAAAATAAAACTTGCATATGATAAAACACATTCAGGTAGTCATCATAATCCCAAATAAAAATAAAATATACCATCCCATCCCATCCCTGTAACCATTTTTTAATTTCATTTTTAGTTTGAGAGATTGTTTCCTTTTTAAAGTTACATACAGAAAAAAAAGACAATGTGCAGCTTAACAAATTTTCACAAACTTAACACACCCATGTTATCAGTAACCAGATCAAAAATTAAAATGTTACCAGCACTACAAAAACCTCCTTATAGCTTTTCTTCGTCATCACTCCTATTCCCAACAGTAAGTACTACCTTGTCTTCTAATACCTGAGATTAGCTTTACTTGTTTTTAAATTATTTAAAAAATGCAATTACATGTATTTAACTTTTTTGTGTGGTTCTTTTGCTCAGCATTAAGTCTTAGGAGGTTATCTGTGTTATTTTTATGTCACTGTAATTCTTTGTTTATTCTTGTTGCTGTATATGCAATTGTTTGACAATACTATAGTTTATCCATTTTAATGTGGATAGACACTTGCATTATGTCCAATATTTGGTAATTTCAAATAATGCTGCTATGGACATTCATGTACATGTCCTCAGCTGTACCTATTGTTGGATGTACACCAAAACAAGATATTGCAGGTAATAGAGTCTCCATATGACAAGCAGTAATAAAACTACTTTTCTTTATTTACTGAAAGTAGGTTTCTAAAGTGGTATACTGATTTTACACCCTCATCATTGGCATATGAGAATTCTAGGTTTTTTACACCCTAGACAATATGGTCTAGCTTTTGACTATGTAACCATATTTCACTTTGGTTTTAATTTGCATTTTCCTATGACTATTAAGATTGTACATATTTTCATTCCAATATATTTTTGGTAAGGTGATAATACAAGTATTTTGCTAATTTCTTGTTTCTGTATTCTTATTGATATATGTTTCTTACTGATGTATGCATACTATATACTATGTATGTGTATATATAATATATAAAATATATATTTAGTATATTGAATACATTCTATATATAAGTCAGATATATGTGTGACAAATGCCCATTTCCAAATTTTTGGCTTGCCTTTTAATAGCCTTAGTGGCAGACTTATAAAAAAAAGTCCAATTTATCAATCTTTAACCTTACAAAACTGAACCTTTAATGAAGTGCAATTTATTGATCTTTGACATCACGGTAAGTTCTTTTGTTGTTTTGTTTAAGAAACTTCGACTACCTGAAATCATGAAGATATACTCCTATGCTATCTTCTAGATGAATTTCTGTCTTAGCTTTCACATTCAGATCTGCAATTATTTTTTGCATAAATTTTAAGGAAGGGGATAAAATTAATTTTTTTCCATGTGAATACTCCTAGACCCAGAACCACTTTTTAAAAACAATTATTTTACAATGCATTGCACTATCACCTTAGTCACCATCATATATGTGTGTGGATCGAATTATCAAATCTGCTCTGCTCTATTCCTCTATTTACCTATCCTAGCACCAATATCACATTGTCTTAATTAGAGTAAGCATTGCCATTTGGTACCATAAATCCTCCATCTTTGTTCTTCAAGAATGACTTGACTATTCTTGGCTTTGCATTATCATATTATTTTGCAGTCAATGGCCAATTACCACCAAAAAAACTGCTGAGCTATTGAGAGATTGCATTAATAATGCAGATAAATTTTGAGGAAGACTTAGATTTTGTAATACTGAATCTTGCCGTTCATGAATATGGGGTAGTCTTCATTTACTCATACCTTCTTCAATGGCTGGTAATATTTAATGCATTTACTACTTAAGATAATATTTGAATGTTAATGCTGTTAATATAATATCAAAGAAGATTGTAACTGTAGATTTCAGATATCTATTTAGCTCCCATTGAGTGGAGTTGGAAGTGACAGTAAAGAGATGAGGGGAAAGGTTTGCTCTATCTTTTTCATTTCATAATGAATAGTTGGCTAATTTCTTCTCCTACTCTAGTTTTGGTAATATCTTTAAATGGACATTTTTGAGGTGACCATTTTGGTATTTGTCTTATTATACTGTGGGTTTATGTCTTCTCTAAATCTTAGCTCTAGGATGAAAGAAACTTATGCTTAATGTGTAATCACAAAGATTCATGCTGGGACAGAATATGGAATTTGATTCCTAGGTGAACAAGGAAGCAGAGGGAAACTCTATTTTTCACCAAATACTCATGCTGCTAGATGAATGAGGTATATGGTTGAAGGAAAAGTTTTTTCCAGGCTTCCAAAGAGAAATGGTTCTTTGATATATCTAGTTTCTAAGTAAAATAATGTCAAGGAAAGAAAATGATTTTAGCATATCAGTTTGCTGTATTTGATTTTCAAGTGAGGATTTTTACATGAAGAAAAGAAAGATCTATGTCTCTATCATCTAGTTCTCTATCATCTATCTCTCTATAAGAAAAATAAGGTCTATTTATCTATAAGATCTATATATTGTCTTTTTTTGTAATGTTGAAGATCTATATATTGTCTTTTTTTGTAATGTTGAAGACATTTACAATATATTTCTATCCCATTTTTTTGATTCACTGTAGAAACAGATGTTTCACAGCTGACCGACACATCTTGAATAAAAGACGAGTGGCATGGGAGCTAGAATACATATAAAAGCATATCTCCAAGAATACAGTTATTCTGTTTTATAATAGAATCACAAATAGTTACAAGAGAAAAGAAAATATTCATTGACAAAGAAGTCTTTATTCTCTATACTAGCAATTTTGGGAAAACTCTATGGATAGGGTTCAGGTAGATCCAGATCTGAAAGAATTATTTAATAAATTTTATATTATTATTAATAACTATTCTTGACTTTTGGCTATATATACAGTATTCTGGTTAAGTAAAATTCTGTATTCACAAATCTTAAACAACCCCAAATTATTTCATGATAATGGAAATATATTTAATAAATATTATACATTGCCAGGAATCATTTAGATATAATAATAATAAAACAACAGTTATAATAACAACTAATATTCATTTTCATGATGTGTCATGATCTTTGCTTGTTCTATGTTGCTCTTAATAACTTTATCAGGCAGGTAATATGAATATTCCCATTTTGCAAATGAGGACACTGAAGTTCTGAGGCACTAATTTATTAGGCCAGGTTCTCAGAGTTAGTAAAGGGCTTACTGACACATGCAAATCCAAGTTTATCCCGTATGACAGCTGAACTTTTTAACACTCACAGGATCTAACACAAAACACTTACTCTGGCTTTTTGAAGTGAATTTCCAAATGACAGTATATTTATGCATGTAACACACGTATCTATATACCGTTTGGTGGAGAGGCAAGTTCTTTTCAATTTTTGACTATTATGAGCAAACTTACTCTGAATATGATTGTACAAGTGTATATGAATATTTGTGTTAATATGTATTTTATTTTCCCTTCAATAAATGCCTAGGAGTAAAATTCTTTGGGTGTATGAAAATTGTATGTTTAACATTTTAAGAAATTGCCAGACTTTTTTCAAAGGGGATGTACCATTTTGCATTTTCAGCAACAAACAACACATCAGAGTTTCAGTTGCTTCATATTCTTGACATGTCTTCTTTTGAATTTAGCCAGTCTAGTGGGTGTGGTAGTGATATTCCATTGCCTTTTTATTTTGAATTTTACCAGTGACTAATGATGTTGAGCATATTCTCATGTGCTTATTATATTCATTTGTATGTCTTCTTTGGTTTGTTTGTTCAATTTTGTTGACCATATTTTTAAGTTGAGTTGTCTCCTTATCGAGTTTTAAGAGTCTTTTTATGTTCTAGATACAAGTCATTTATCAAATGTTTTGCAAATATTCTTTCCCATTCTGTGCCTTCTCTTCTTTTTTTAAAGAATGTCCTTTGAAGAACACAAGTTATTAATTTCGATGAAATCCAATTTAGCATTTTTTATCTTTTATAGTTTGTTATTAATATAGATATTCTAAGAAAAATTTGCCTAACCCAAGATCATAAAGACTCTATTATGTTCCTTTTGGAAATTTTACATTTTTACCTATCATATTTTAGTTTATGGTTCATTTCAAGTTAACATTTGTCTATCATGTAAGGATCAAGGTTAATTTTTTTTTGCTTATGAAAATCCAATAGTTCTAGTACTATTGATAGAGGAGGCTGTTTTGTTTTCCCAGTTGAATTACCTTGGTACTTGTGTAGAAAATCAATTGACTATATAGGTGTGTACCTATTTCTGGACTCTCTTTCCTGTTCTATTGATTATGATGTCTATTCTTAGTCTAATTTATTGAGTACTGTAGCTTTACAGTAAGTCTCAAACCAGATAGTGAAAGTCCTCCAACTCAGTTCTTCATTTTGAAAATTGTTTAAGCTAGACCTTTTACATTTTCGTATGAAGTTTATAATCAGCTTGTCAAGTTTTCAGAAAGTTCTGCAGGGATTTTTCATTGATTCAATGTTGAATCTAGAGGTCGATATGGAGAGACTTGACATTCTAACAATACTTAGTCTTCTGGTCCATGAACATGGTTTAATTCACCTTTTATTTAGGTGTTCTATAATTAGTCTTAGCAATATTATGTAGTTTCTGTGTATAACTCTTGAATCTGTATTTTCAAATTTGTTACTAAGCATTTTAGTTTTTTAGGCCTTGATAAGTAGTATTTTTTAAAATGTATTTTAACATATATTTTTTATTTCGTTTTTCTAGTACACAGAAATACAATTGGTTTTTGCGTATTGACCTTGTATTTTGAGACCTTGCTAAACTCACTTTCTGCATTGATAAAAGTATTCTGCACATAGTTAAATAAAGGTGGATCCCCGTCTTTTGAACCATTATATACTTGAGCAGATATTTTTGCTTTTGAGCTAAGTTTTCTGGACTATCACGTAGGTTTTTTGAGCAGATGTTGTGGTTGGACATGCAGACTGCTGATAACGATTTGATTTTCTCCACTTCTGTCCTTCAAAGAGAGCACTAAACAATTTGGCTGTACCTCCACTGAGCATTCTTACTCCTCAACTAAAATTCCATACATATCAGCCCACGGCCAACTGGTTTTGTTATAGAATGTGATTATTTAATGGACGAGAAAAACTCTACTTCTGTAGCAACATTATATATAAAATTATATGATAGAATTATCATATAATTATTATATCTAGAATACATACAATATTGCTGCACAAAGAGTTTTGTGGAATTATATGTGTGTGTGTATGTGTGTATAATTTCAAAGCCCTATTCTCATTATCAATCCTGTAGAGAAGCCCACTGATAGGCTATTTCTAGACAGATTCTTTAGCACTGTGACTTACTTGATGAATGCCTGTTTCAAACTGAATTTTCACTTGATCATGCAGACTTTCAGCAATTTAAAAAACACGTATATTTACGTTCATATGACCTAAGGTTACAAAGGTACATTCTGTTGTAATTTTATAGGTTCAAAATTATAAGATATTTTAAATTATCATCTTCTACATTTAAAGTGAAAAACAGGACTCCTGTGATTTGAGAAATTTTGCTCATGATATAATAATAATAGGTATATTTACTGATTGTCAGGTGCCAAACACTCTTCCAAGTTTGCTTTTTTTTGAACATGTTTCTTCTCTTTCGGTCTTAATAGCAGTGTTATTAATGGTTTCTGTTAGTATCTTTATTTTCTATATGAGGATTCTCAAGTTCAGAGAATTCCAGTAACTTGTCTACATTCACACAGCTAGAAAAACGTGAAGCAAGACTGACACTCTGGAGAATGCCCCTTTCAGTTCTACGCTAGATTTTTAACTGGCTAATTCTATAAGTAGAATTCATGTCCAAATCACTCACAGTGGCTTTAGAATGTGTCAATGTGGCTATGCTGAGCTGCATCACCCAGAATTCCCCATCTTGCATGTTTCCAGTTACCGTGGGCTACATGAGAGGTTCTTGGGAGGGAGCTGAAAGGCAGAAGGGGAGCAGCAGCCATTTTGACATATTGCCACTTGTCGGTTGGCCCATCTGTTGGCATGAGGCAGCAGCCAGGCCTACAACTGTCTTCCTTCTCCCACATCCTCCTTTACTTCCTTTGACTCTGGGCCACATGTGTGTGTTTAGCTCTGTGATGAAGGGTATCAGCATTTGCTGGACACACATACCAGTAAGACCAATGTCTCCAAGAACTGGTATAGAGTTTTGCTAGTCTCATGGCCTCTGGCTTGTGATTGTGGATTGCAGCATGCTAGGTCTCCTCAACTCTACGACCATCTTCCTTTCCCAACTGCTTGCATCAGATATTAAGACAACAACATCCTTACAGAGATTGAGATCAAATCCCTGTAACAAATTCTTTGAGATATAGGTATACAGGTATAGATAGTTTTTGTAGATGTATACATAACTTTATTATTTTTAATTTTATACTTGGTATTATACATGCATATAATTGTGTGTATGTAAATTGTACTAGTAGTTTTGCATCTCTAATTAAACCTGACTAATACATCAGTCTGTAACAATTTTAAAGTATCAATAAGTTTTTTGTGCTGAAGGAATGATGTCAAGGATCAAATTAAGAGACAGTGTTGTCTGCTGAATAGAGCTGTGTCTGTTCTCGTTAGACTTGTATTCAAAAACAGGCTCAGACTTCCAAACCATGTTGTGACCCTGAACAAGTTATATAACTGCTCTGAGCTTGGTTCTCCTCATGGGCAAATGTAGGTGGTTGTGAGGACTACAGGACACAACACATCAAGTGCCTAGTACTTCCCAAAGCACTTAAAGAAATGATGGATACAATTACTTGTATTGTTGTGGCTGTCAGAATTAGTACTAAAGACATGAGTAGTTTAGTCTCTACACAATTATCTATCCGTATAATAATATTTAATGAGACACAATGATAATGCTATTTTCTATGTGGTAGAATCATAAGAGCACTTTATTCCAGACAGGATATTTTGTTGTTGAAATACCAAAAAGACTTATCTAAGAGGAAAGCTAATTTGTATGTATAAATGAAATTAATGGAACTTTAAAAAATAACAATGCATCTTGAATATTTGTGAAAGAATTCCAATTCACATTTTTCAGTTGAGTTATAATTCACATGTAATAAAAGTCAAAGATCTCAAATGTTCATTGTGATAAATTTTAACTTTTGTGTACACCCAAAGAGAAAGAAGTTTTTGATTACCCTCCTGCCCCTTTTGAGCCAATCCCCTCACTAACTCTACATATTCTGATTTCTATCATCACAAATTAGTTGTGCCAGTACTTTGAGTTCATATGAATGGCTTCATATGGAGCACGTTTTTTTTTGTCTGGCTTCTTTCAAACAGCATAATGTTGAGATCAATCCATGTGGCTGCATATGTGAATACTTTGTTCCTTTTTATTGCCCACTAGCATTTTATCATATGAATATACTACAAGTTGTTTATAGCATTCTCCTAAGGAAGGTATTTGGGTTGTTTCTAGCTTTTGACTATTGACAAAGATTCTTGGTTTGGTCAGACTTTAGTACAGCTTCCAAATCTTCTGCCAGGCCCATCTATGCACTTCTTTATAAAATATTCACATGCTATACGTCCAATAAAGGGCTAGTAACCAGAATCTACAAAGAACTCAAGCAAATCAGCAAGAAAAAAATCAAACAACCCCATTAAAAAGTGGTCAAATGACATGAACAGAATCTTTTCAAAAGAAAATAAATACATGGCCAATAAACATATGAAAAAATGTTCAACATCATTAATCATCAGGGAAATGCAAATCAAAACCACAATGAGATATCACCTAAGCCCAATGAGAATGACTTTTATCAAAAAGTCTCAAAACAATAGATGCTGCTGTGGATGCAGAAAGAAAGGAACACTTACACACTGTTGGTAGGACTGCAAACTGCTACAGCCTCTATGGAAAATGGAGATTCTCCAAAGAACTAAAATTAGACCTACCATTTGATCCAGCAATCCCACTACTGAGTATTTACCCAAAGGAAAAGAAGCCATTTTATCAAAAAGGCACCTGCAATCAAATGTTTATAGCAGCACAATTCACAATTGCAAAGATGTGAAATCAACCCAAGTGCCCATCAATGCATGAGTAGATTAACAAAATATGGTATATATATATCACGGAGTACTACTCAGCCATACAAAATGAACTAACACCTTTTGTAACAATCTGGATGTAACTGGAGACCATTCTCCTAACCGAAGTATCACAATAGAAAAACAAACACCACATGTACTCACTATTAAATTGGAACTAGCCAAACAGCTCATGTGCACAATAGGAAGTAAAACTCAACAAAATCAAACAGGTGGGTCGGGGAGGAAGGGGATGGGTGAAATCATACCTGATGGGTACAATATACACTATCTGGGAGATGGGCACACTTATGACTTAGTCTCAAGCAGTTTAATAGCAATCCATGTAACCGAAACATTTGTACCCCTGTAATATTCTGAAATTAAAAAAAAAAATTAGCTCTGGCAAAGAATTCTGCTAAGTCAGTTTAGCAAGAATACCCATCTTCAATATTTGATTATGCTTGATTTCAGGTCGGATTCTTCATCCTCTGCCAACCCCAGGTGATGTTCTGATCATCCTGGCCTATCATCAGCATGAATCCTGTTAGGTGGATTTAGGCAGAATCCCCCTTACCGCTGACATTTCCTCTTAATAATTTTCCATCCACTGACCCCTGCAATGCTCCTTGGCTATAAATTCTCACTTTCCCCTGCTATATTCAGAGTTGAGACTGATCTCTCTCCTTCAACTCCAAGACCCCATTGCAGTGATCTCTATACCTATCACAATAGTCCTGAATAAAGTCGCCTTATGGTGCTGTTCATTTTTTTTTTTTTCCTTGAGACGGAGTCTTGTTCTGTTACCCTGACTAGAGTGCAGTGGCATGATCATAGCTCACTGCAGCCTCAAACTCCTGGGCTCAACCTATCCTCCTGCCTCAGCCTCCTGAGTAGCTGGCACTACAGTTGCTCGCCACCACACCTAGCTAATTTTTTCTAGTTTTTGGTAGAGGCAGAATCTCTTGCTGTGTTTTAACAAGTATCATTGAATACTTTTTATTTAACAATACTATAATTTTAATTTAACATTATTATAAGCAAAGCTGTTAAGAACATGCTTAAGTAAGTCATTTTTCAGATACATTTTCATGTGTCCTGAGTAAACAGCTAAGTGTGGAATTGCTATGTCTTAGGGTATTGATATGTTTTACTTTATAAGAACCTGCCAAACATGAATCCTAAGTTGTTGCAATAATATTTTATGTTCCCACCAAAATGTATGAAAGTTTCAGTTACTTCGCCTGCTTACCAACATCTTATTGTAAGTCATTTTAAATTTCATTATTCTAGTGGATATAAAATGAAAGCTCACTCTGGTTTTATTTTGTGTTTGCTTGATAACTAATGATGTTGAAAACCTTTTCTTGTACTTACTGGCCGATTATGTATCTTCTATTGTGAGTATCTATTTGGATTTGTACTTTTTTGTTGGGTTGTTTTTCTTTTTTTGATTTGCAGCAGTTTTAAATATATATACACGTGTGAGTATTTTGTGGATATAAGTCTTTTGTCAGATGTATTTACTGAAAATATTTTCCCTAAGCCTGTAGTTTATATTTTCATTTTCTTAATTGTGCAATTTGATGAATTCCAATATATCCATTTTAAAAACTTTTATTATTGGTGTTTTATGTGTCCTGAGAGATCATAAAGACATTTTTAAGGGGCTTTATGATACTAGATTTTACAATTAGATCAACGATTCTTCTTAAATTAATTTTTGTGTAAGGTCTTAGGTTGTGGTCAATCGATGTTCATTTTTTTTTCTTCTTAACAGATACTTAGCTTTTTCGTCAGCATTTATTAAAAGGTTTTATTTTCTTTGGTAAAAATCAATTGGCCAGATATGTGTATCTCTGAACTCCCTGTTCTGTTCTATTGATCTATTTATCTATATTTATACTAGTAGAATATTATCTTCATCACTATAGCTTTATATACAGTCTTGTACTTCTCTTTCAAGGTTACTTTGGTTAAAAAATATTGTTGGCATTCCATTATAAATTTTAGAACCAGTTTGTCAATTTCATTAAAAATCCTGCTGTGGTTTTGATTGGAATTTAGGTCACTCTGTTGTTGGTTTTGATGAAAATAGACATTGTTGTCAACTAATTCATGGTAATTTCTCCATTTACTTAGATCATCTTTGGTTTCTCTCAACAATATTTTGTAGTTTTCAGTGTAGAGATCTTACTTGATTTGTTTCTAGCCATTTAATATTTTGACATAAGAGATATTGTTAAAATTTTATTTTTCCATTATTCATGAATAATATATAAAACTAGATGGAATTTTGGTCATTGACTTTGTATTCTTTGGCTTTGCTGAATTCACTAATCCTGGCATATGTTTTGAAAATTCTTGATGTTTTATGTGAACAAAATTATGTTGTGTAGAAATCATAAAAATTTTACTTTCTCCTTTTCACTATTTCTGCTTTACTTTTTCTTTCTTTTTTTTTTTCTCCTTGTTTTACTTTAGTGGCTAGGCTTTCTGGCCTTGTTTTCAACCTTAGAGACAAGCTTTCAATATTTTATCAGTAAGTAAAGGTTTTGGGTTTTTAACAGTGCTTTCTATCAGGTTGAAGAAGTTTCCTTTTATTTCTAATTTGCTAAAGGTTTTTATCATTCTAATTTTTATAGTGTTGGTATATTTTTCTTCTTTTATCTGTTAACACTGTCATTTATACTGATTGACTTTACAATGTTAAATTAACCTTGTATTCCTGGGATAGTCTCCATATGTTTACGATATATTATTTTTTTACATATTGTTAGATGCTATTTGCTAGTATTGCCTTAAGCATTTTGTGTTTGTGATAATGAGTGATATTTATTTAATTTTATTTTCTTGTATTTTCCTTGTCAGGTTTTAATATTGGGGTTATGCTAGTCTTATAAATCAAGTTGGGTGGATTTCTTCTTACTTTTCATTTGAAAGAATTTTTCTAAGATTGGTATTATTTCCTTTGTAAATGTTTGATAGAATTCACTACTGAAG
Organism: Indri indri; assembly: GCA_004363605.1. Lineage (NCBI taxonomy): Eukaryota > Metazoa > Chordata > Mammalia > Primates > Indriidae > Indri > Indri indri. Next base: position 16,229 of record RJWJ010010163.1, on the reverse strand, counting down.
GCATCTGAACCCAGAATTTTTGTGAGATGGCTTTTGATTTTGACCTCAATATTAAATAGATACAGGGCTCTTCAGATTTTTAATATCTTCTTTTGACGGTTTTTACAATTTTTGTTTTTCAAGAAATGTATTAATTTCATCCGAGTTTCTGAATTCGTTAGCATGATTTTGTTTATAGTATTCTCTTATTGTTCTTTTCATATTTGTAGGATCTATTCTGATGTCCCCTCTTATATTTGTGAATTAGGTCATTTGTATTTTCTATTTCTTGATCCATCATGCCAGGAATTTACCAATTTTATTAATCTTTTCAAAGATTCAATTTTGGAGATTATTTAATTTTTCTATTTGTTATTTACTTCATTAAATTTCTATTTTTATTATTTTCTCTTAAAATTTCCTTTGGTTTTAAAGTTGATGTTTACAAAGTTATTTTAATTCAGACACTTAATGGTCTAAGCCATGGTAAATCTTAGTGAATGCCCCACGAGAATGTTAAAAAAAATTTGTATTCTGCACTTGATGACTGCAGTGTTCAGTAGATGTTAATTCATTCAAGTTGCTCGATAACATTGCTTAAATATTGTATGTTTTAAGATAATTTTTGTCTATTTTTTCTGTACGTATTTGTCCAAGTATTTATATTTTGTGTTCTGATTTTTGTCTACTCATTCTTGCTCACTTCCAAGTATATTTTTCTTCTATTGATGTATAAAAATTATCACAAACTTGGCATCTCATAGTGTCTGTGGGTCAGGAGGCCAAGTATCATCCCATGTTCAGGGTCTCACCAGACTGAAATCCAGGCATTGGCTAGGGCTGCAATCTCATCTCAGGTTTGAGTACCTTTTCCAAGATCACTGCAGTCTGTGGCAGCATTTAGTTCCTTGAGGTTGTATAATGGGATCAATGTCCTTGGTGACTATTGGCGGGGTTTATTCTCAGTAACTAGAGGCTGCCCTCAAATCCTAGCCATGTGGTGTTCTTACAACATAGCAACTTCCTTCTTCAAAACCTGCAGAAGAATCTCTTCTTAGTCTCCTATGACAGAATCTTACATAATGCAGTATAATCATGAGAGTGATTATCACATTAACTTTGTCATATGGTGGGTGTAACCTAATGGAGAGAATGACTCCATGGTATTCACAGGTCCCGCCCACACCCAAGGGGAGCAGATTCTACAGACCCAAGTATACAAAGGGGTGGAAATCTTCAGAGCCCTCTTAGAATTTTCCCACCACAATGAGGAAATCAAAATGAATCAATAGAATTGCTCTTTTGTATATTAAAAATTTCCAAGTGCATGAGACTGCTGTAATAAACTTATACTTAACTGGTTTTTATTGCAGCAATGGGCATGCGGGGATGGGCTTGGCCAGGGAACCATGGCCCTGGGACCTGGGCCGCATTTAAACAGCTGTGCTTTATAAGGAGGAGAGGGATTTTAATTGCCCGAGGAATATCTCAGAGTACAAGCTTGTATAGGAGTCCCCAGGCACTGCCTTGTGGGAAAGGGATTTTTTAAAAAGAATTACTACCGAAAGCACGAAACAAGCGAACTTAGGAGAGGAGAGAGGTTGAATGGCATTTTTCAAATGAAATATGCTGCAATGTAATGTGAGCTTATCTAGTAACCCCCAAATCTTAGGAAAGGACATACAGTTTTTGAAACAAAATAGCTATTTTCACATTTCTTATAGAAAACAGTGAAGACGCTGATTCCATGTCTTGGTTGAAGTGAGGGCAAACCAGAATCAGTCTGGGCAGACGAGAAGGCGGCTGATATCTCTGCGGCATTAAAAGTTGCTCTTTATTAAATGAACAACCCATCCTTCATACATTTTGTGATTAAAAAACAGTGTAAGGAGCAAAATACAGTTTGACTCTTTTCAACTCCTTCTCTTTCTCCTACCCACTTTTCAGCTGTAATACAGGCTGGCTTAATGACACTTATACTACATTTTTGGAACTAGTTGACTGTTTCTTGAACTTCTAAGAAACTTAATTGTAGAAACGATTTGCTGCTGAAAGCAGAGTTTCAAAAATGTTGAATTTTGTTTTATTTTTAAAAAAGTTCTGAATAACTTACAAAATTTGGAAAAGTATATATAAGAAAATAACACAGATCCGTATCTTCACCCCATCAAAATTCACTGCTGTGGAAATCTCAGCCTATTTGCTTTCATTCTTTATCTCCTTTTTTCCTCCTTTTCTTCTTTTTCTCCACTGCCTCCTTCCTCTTCCTTCTTCCTCCTTCTTTCCTCCTTCCTTGCTCCTCTCCCCTCACCTCTGTATCTCCGTATTAGTCTACTGATTTTGTTAAACTTACATCTGCAAGTAGAAAGAATAAAATAATCCAACAATTAAAGTGATCGTAAGATCAAACTAAAAACAATGACAGTAAAATAAACTATAAACCTCATCCAACACCACGAACTTTAAGTAACTATTATTTTTGTATTTTGCGCATAGAAAAAGGGTATGTAGAGAGAATGATAGATCAATAGACAGACATAAAAGAGGCCATGTAATCACTGCTATTATGACTAAGAAATATGAAATTCAATTTTTAAAAAATAATTGGAAGTTGAATAAATTAATTAACTTCAAACAAGTATTTCTTCATTACAAGAGATATTTCTTTTTTGTTTCTTTTTTTTCCTTTTCTTGTGTAGGGTTGATCTCATGGTCATGAGACTCAAAGGAAAGATGGTGATTGTTGCTCATCACTAAGCTAAAAGAAATATTTTATATATGATCCCTTTAGGTTTAAAAAATAGATTATGAAATGCATTGGGTAGTCAGATTCCTATATCTTAGCCTATGTTTGCCCACCAGGAATAATTAGGACATGGGCATTTGCACAGGTCTCCTCCTGCCCAGGACTGTTTTTGTTTTTGTTTTAAATTCCTGAATGACATTTGCACTGGGTATAATATTCTTAGTTTATATTTGCTGTCTCTCAGACATTTGCAGATTTTGCTTTGTTACCTTCTGGCATTGAATCTTCCCACGGAGGTGTTACTAGTCAGCCTGCCTGATATTTCTCCCTGAGAGGTTGTTTGTTTGTTTTCCCTTTTGGCTGCTTAATGAATTATCTCTTTATCTTTGACATACTAACTAGTGTATTTCTAGGTGTGGGGTGTCTGTATCTACTTTCATCATTTTCATCACATAATGTTGTTTTATTTTATTGTTATGTTGTTTTATCGAATTCATGTTTTTGTTAATTTGTCCTCTATTGTGAAGCATTTATGAGTGATGCTATTTTTTTCATTGAGATTGCTAGACTTTTTGAATTGGATTTCTGGTTTTCCTGGTATGTCCTACCTCCTCTCCTTCTTTATTATTTTCCCCTTCCCCCTCCTTCCCTTCCCGGCTTCTTTCCTTCCTTCCCTGCCTCATGGTATATTTGTATTATTGCTATTCTGTTTCTTTGCATGTGGCTCATGCTTAGATGAAACGAAGTTAGTCCACAGCCGCATTTGCTCTTAAATACAGTGAATGAATCCTGACTGTCCTCCTCTAGTATATGACACTAGTTTGTTTTCTCCTCCAAGCTACATGTGGAGTTGGGGATTGTGTGTTTTGCCGATGTTTCCGCAGATTGAGATGGAGTGGTAGGATGAGGGAAGTGAGGTGAGGTGAGTGAGAAGAACTCAGTTGGGGCAAGATTCTCCTGCTTTTGAGATTTTGCTAAAAGACCTGAACCAAGTTTTGCTATGTCTATATGAAGGGCAGATATATCTTTCATGGGGGGACTACCCTTGGCCTTGGAACTTTCTTCAACATACTATGTATCCCTGGAGACTTGAGCCAATGGAGTCATTGCCTTTGTTTTCTTCTTTGGGTTCATCTTCAGATTCCATTTCTTTTCTATGCAATGGGAAAAAGAAAATGGATGCCCATTCAGTTTGCCTCATTTCAGATTTTGGGGAAGTATTAATAGTCAGCAGTCAAGGGATTTTGTTAACTCATTAGCAGAGCTCCTACAAGATGAGATCAGTGTTAGAAATCATGTGGTTTATCTCCTGTTGCCGCTATTATCTGCTAAAGAATCTTCTGTTTTTTTTCTTTTTTCCCCCCTTTTCAAAAGTTTTTCGTGCTTATTCTATTAGGTTATTCCCTTGCCTTGTTTATTTTTTTGTTTTTGTTTTTTGATTTTCTTTTGTGCATTAGAGAATGACAATTTTGTGTTTTACTTGCAGTCTTCCACCTTAACACAGAAGTCAGAACCCCTTCACTAGTTTTTAAAAATATATGTTAATTTTTTATTTTCAAAAAGTAGTGCAGCTTTCTTTATCTTTTCCCTCTGATCTCCAATAATCCTTTTTGGAAGACTAAAAGAAATTTCACCATTCAGGTGAAAAGTAGAATGAAATGGAACTTCTAAAAAATTATTTCAACATGCAAATATTTTGCTTCACGTAAGACTTGCTCAACCAGGCTACTTTCATTTATAGTTTTAAGATATGTAGCAATTAAAGTCATTCTCTCTGTTAGAGGTTGTTTCAATTTGGGTTACTGCAGATGCAGAACCTGAGATAAGGATTTGTGTCAGGCAGATTATTTGGGAGATAACCCCAGGTAGGGGAGAGGGGAAGTAAGCAGAGAAGAAAAGGCATTATCAGTGCTTCATTTTCAAGGCAGATACCCACATAAGTAGCTTAAGAAGCCCTGGAAGCCATTTGTCACAGTTATTCTACATAAGGTAGGAGAGAGCAGGGTTATTTATACTTTACCACCTGCTGGTCATTGGTTGAGGACTGCACCTGGTGTTGTTAATCCTCGGGCCTGTTGTACAATGTGCAAAGCAGGTTTCATCCTGCCACAGAAAATTTCAGGCAAAGCAACGTAGGTGCTGAAAGTTGGAAGATGAGCCAGTGAGCACTGAATTAATATTGGGAAATGGCCCTGATTGCATCTCCTTCAGATAGATTATTTTTCTGCCAATTTGCCATTGTATACAATGGTGGTATGTTAGCCAAATGAATTTAAATTGTTTATAATTATATATAAAAACAGGACAGTATACAATTGCTCAGGAAAGAATAAAACTCTCTTTTAATGCCCATATGGTTAATGGTAAACCAAAGTATAGTCTAAGAAACTACTAATTTATAAATAATAAGGGTTTACCAATTTTACTCAAGTTTTTTGCTTAATGTGTGCTTTTATTTCTCTCAAGTGACACTTAAAAATAAAAAGGTTAGCAATAATAACCACTCGAGAGTAATGTGTAACAACAATATTATAAGGTGCATTACCAGAAATCACAATGGATGACCCAGAAAAAAGAAATTCAACTACATTACCAAAGGAAAGAAAATTCATTGAACAATATTAACTTAAATGAGGTTAGTTTATATCTTAATTTTGGAGGTTGGAACACTTTAACCTCTCTTTCCTCAGAGGCCCCATTATGATCATAGCATTGAAGTACAAATAATAATCATCCCAGAATGACAGAGAGAATTAATACAAGTGAGATCTTAACAGATTTCTGGAAGCTAGAATGTCTATTGTTTGCATAATCAATGTATTTCAGTCTGCGACTCTGGCCCTAGAGGACTCTAATAGAGGTGAGACTCGGCCTGCAAATCAGAATCCCAGAAAGGTACTACGATTAGAAGAAAGAAAAGAGAGAAATAATGAGAACAAAGATAGAAATTGAGGGATTAAACTAGTCTGTAAAGGAAAGAGCAGGACCAATCTGTGCTTAACCAGGAAATAAGCAGCCAAATATAAACAGCCATTTCCAACCCATAGGGTCTTCTATAAAGGAATCCGATGCAGCTTTTTGGGAGAAGTAAGGCATTTGGTACAGGTAATGGTGGCCTAGAATAAAACACATTTTAACTCTGTTATTTGATAAAATCATGCATGACCTGAAGTATTTTCTTGCTTGATCACCCTAAATTAAAACCTTACAGTTGATAACATAGAACTCCTGGTTCAGTTTGCCACCATGAGAAAAAGTCTGTTAGAAAAAAGACAAATGTATTCAAAGGTGAAAGAAACCCACAGCAGCTACCTAAAATTCACCCCAGCTCTTTATTATTAAATAAGAAACAATAGTTAAATATTACCAGACTTAAGAAAAAAACCTAGCAGGACGAAAAAAATAGCCCAATTTTGAAGAAAACCTGACCCAGAAGGATAGAGATAATTTTTCAAAATGATCCCTTAAAAAGCAAAGATATGTCCAAAACAGAACAAAACAAAAACCCCAAAATTAATTTTAATCTTCCAGAGTAATAAGGAAACTGGTGCACTTATAAAACATGAAGTATAAGCTATGAAATATGAAGAATTATAGATCATGAAAATAACTCATAAATTAAGAATATGATTTCAAAAATTAAAAAATCAATTGAATAATTAGAAATTGATGTAAATATTATATCCCAGAACTATTAGAACAAATATATTAAATCTAGAATTCTATACCTCCCAAGCCATCAATCAATGGGGGACATTTGAAATGCTCAAGACTTTTGACATTTATCATTTGTGTGTCTTTGGTTTGGACTTTTCTTGATATACTCTAGGAAAATGAGGAAGAAAACAAAAAAACAGAGTTCATGTGAGAAACAAGAGTTCATGTGATCCAAAGAAGTGTCGATGTAACCTATGAGAGCAGAGAAGTTCTAGGTTAATATTTTTTGACCAGTGGCTCTAATCTCAGATTGAAGCAGATTTATAGCACTTTGAGAATTATATATTTTGGGGAAAAGCCCTCATGAGGTGTATATATATATATACACATATATATGTACATATGTGTGTGTGTGTGTGTGTGTGTGTATATATATATGATACACACACACATACATATGGAGCTTTTTGTTGTTTTGTTTTTTGGTCAGGAAGAAAAAGGAAAGGCACTTAGAGAGTCCAGGAAAAGCCAAGTTATATATGAGAAAATCCTGATTCAAATAGGAATCAAACCAAGACATGGAATACTTTGAAACAAAGGAGTATAAGAAAATCAATTCTATTTGAACTTGAAATATTCTTCTCAGAGCACTCAGAAATCATAATGTTGGATGAATATTGGACCAATAAACTCTCCACCAATAAAGTAGGGAGTTCTCAATCTGGCATAGGCTTAAATGAAGTTGATACATTTATAATAACATCAACACAGTTTATTGGTTTTCAACATTATGAATAAATCTATACAAAACTCAGGCAAAAATTATGAATATAATGTTAATTTTAACAGCCTAGAAAATATGAAAATGTAGGGATATTTGACAAAAGGTAGAAAGTTAAAAGTAGAGGGAGAAGAACCACTAGAAGGGCAAGAGGTATGTATGTTAACTTCATCTTACCTTGATGAAAACCGCCATGTGGGCTGAGGTCGAAAAAGCAAAAATAGAGCTCTAACAATATTACTTAAAGGTCTAAAAATAAAGATAAAATGATATAAACATCAAAAATGGGAGGATGATTGCTTTTCATTATACATTTATAGGTACTCTTTAATTTTTATTATATGTCTATATCACTATAAAAATATATTAATTTATGAACAATATGGAGAAGCAATCATTTGCTTTTTATGTTACTTTATCTCTTGACACTTTATTCAAAAGCAGTATTTTTCCTGTATAATTAGCTCATGATAGATGGAGGATGGTTCCATTTATAATTGCTTAGAATTATTAATTCATTTCATTATCAAAGAATAAACGAATGATGACAGGTAAAAACCAAGGTAGATTTAAACTCTAAAATTAATTCTGAAAAAGATTTAAGGGCAAGGGAAAAATGGGAAAATAAATTTACAACAAATGTGAATTCCTAGGCAGTCAATAAATCTTTATACTAGGCAATTTATGGTAAAACATATACCTTAATTCAAAGAAAAGGAAAATTCAACAATTACTGTAATAACAGATGGTTTTCACTATCTAATTACAAATGTCTCTTTATTGCTGCCTTATCTGTAATCTCTTTTCAAAAGTAATGTTTAGACTACTTCCTATTTTAAAAAATAAATTATTTGACAAATCTACACTGCGCAATATACATGAGTTTACAGAGGCAATTTTAGTAGTATTGTGACAGCTTTTTATATATCTGTAATAAAATTTACAGTTTTATTCAAATGGCTGTGCTAGATACATTTGTAAAATTGAGACATGGATATTTTAGGTATATAATGTGAAAAACTCTACAGGAATCTAACCTACTGTGCTTCATTTAAGTATGCCATTATTACGGTTCTCTGTGACGTGCTTTGAGCTCTACAGCTTAACAGAGATGTGGGAAAACTGTAGAGTCAATGAAAAGGATTAAAGGATTGACAAGATAATGGTTGGATATAGAAACTGGGATTTAGTTTGGCAAAATTTTTTTTTTTGAGAAATAACTGGTCATTTCTGCCATTTTAACTAGGCAACGTTGTATAAATCACAATGAGGGGCTGAAAAGGTATTATCTTAAAATAGCTTAAATTGAAGCAAGAGAAATTTAGACTAGATATTAGACAGGAAAAAAAAAACCGTGTTAACTCTTAAGTTATAGCCTGCTGAAAGGATCTCTTCTCTATGGATTTTTTTTTTTAATCAATAGGAAGCTAACTGGTGTGGAAAAAATGTTTCTGAACTTGTATGTTGGGAGAGAATGGGAATAAATCTGTTTTTAAAAATTAACAACCAATCTTAAAAGTCTAAACTTTGAAAAAGATCCAAGTCAGCCACACCTTTAGTGAAGCCACCACTTGCTCTAACTAGTCGCAACTCACCAACCTTGTCATAAGCGCACATGTTTTTTTGTAGAAACCCCCACCTTCACAGAGTTTTTGCACGTGATTTTCCTTTGCGTGGGAACACTTTTCCATTTCCCTTGAAGCCTGCTCATATATCAGTTTAAATATTGTTCCCCCCGAGGACTTTCCTTATTATGTCAAATTGCCTTGTTATGAACTCTTTAACACCAAAATATATCATGTACATAGGACATGCCAGAGTTGGGATTTTCATATCCTTTATGTGTTTACTTGGATGTGGTCTGTTTCATCCATTTGCTTTGTAACTCCATGAGAGCAGGGACCAATTAGGATTTCATTGTGATTACATTCCCAGTGTTCTGACACAGGCCAGGAACATAAAAGGCATAAAATACATACATGTTGAATAAGGAAATGAATGTTTTTAAACCCTTATCCATATGTTAGCAAGTCCTCGCTCTCTCTTCAATATCATTATTTCCTAGATTTCTAATTTTGAGGATCGATAATGTTCTTTATACACTCATAATTTCTTCCTTTACTTTTGTTCTTACATCATAGGTAATCCTTATTAATATTCAGGAAATACATAGTTAGGATGATGAGATGGTTGAAAGATAACAATGTCATATGGTGTAAAAACAAATGATATTAACAAGACATGAGTTTCAGTCCAAAATCTGATTTAATTAGCTTTGTCCCTTGTTCCCTATAGTCATGCTACTTTAGTCATGATTTTCCATATCTGTAAAATAAAATTAATAATACAGTATTTGCCTTGTGTGTTGTAAGTATAAAAATGAAATAATTCCCAATTTTGTTGTCTCTTTGTTAGCTATTATATTTATCTATCCATCAAAATGTAGCCAGGAAAAAATAAACAAACAATTCGCAGTTGTTGCTATGGTATTATTATAGCTCTTTCAGTTTTAAGTACTATGAACAAAATTCAGGTAAGCTTAAGAAAAAAGGAACTCACACGAACTGAAAATTTCAAAAGCAATTCAGGTACAACTGGATTAAAAAGGCTTAAACGTTGTCACAAGCTCTTTGGCTTCACCTTTACTCTGTTTTCGTTGTTAGCTTTAGTCTCAGGCAGGATCGTGTGTGGTGGCCAAGATGGCCATATGCCATTTCCTACCAGGTTAATGAAGAAAAAATATCCAAATGAACAAACAAACAAAAACCCAAATACATCTTCCTCAGTTGCTGCCTCAAATGTCCCAGTATTCATTGGCCTGTCTTGTCTCATATATCATTCCCTGATCCAATAATTTTTGTATTTTATTAATTAGGCCTGAGACAAAACCTCCTTTATTTGACTAGTAGAATAAGTAGAATAAGTCATACCCACACATGAATCGAATTGGGGGTAGGGAGGGATGGAAGGAGGTTAGGGGGGTTCTATAGGAAAAATCGTGCACTCTTTGGAAGGAAGGGATACCAGAAGGCCCAGTGAAATGTCTACCCGTATTTTATCTTGGTACTAGACTTACCGGTAATCTGTTACGTACTTTTTGCTTCTCTGTAGTTTTCAACAGTTCTACAACAATCATGCATTGTGTGTATAATAACAAAATACAAAGGAGATACTGTATATAACAGTGCACTCTAAACTCTAGGGGACTATATAATGCAAGAGATTATCAAGATTGACTGAATTTTTTTTTCAAATTTTAGAAATAGGATAAGAAAAACCTCAACCCAAACATCTTTAATTCCCAGCATTTTACCATGATTGAGAGTGGTCATGTGATGTTTAAAAAAAAGTGTCTAACCTAAGGAAAGAATTCGAGATGGTTTTTCTAGCATAAATCTGTCATTGCTTCTAAAGGAAGATTAGGTCTATTTGCTATGAATGCCAGGGAATAACTGTGGCTCCTTATGATAACTCAGCACCTATTTCTGTATGCACTTTGTGGCTTAAGAGAGTTTTTTTACTGTCTCTGTTTTTGAATCGTATTCTATTATTTTATCTTTGGCACTGCAGACTGTTGGCAGATTGGACCCATATGTGGATCCATCAAGATGGAGTCTCGTTAGAAAGTAGCTCACAATGGTCTCATTTGACTTTCAACAGGGTTCCATGAGTGTGTTTTATTTAGCCAATCAGACTGAGAGAAACAATCTTAGAAATTATCTTCTCCCGAAAGTTACTGTGGTATTTCTTTTTTCTTGCCCCCTCCTCTTTCACAGTTTTCCAACGGCGTCAGCTTTAGAAGGGTTTTGTGTATGACAAACTCTCCTAGGTCAATTTACCCAAGAGACAGACTCTGAGGCTGAGATTTGCATGCAGGAGGTTTGATGAGGAGTGCCCCAGGAACAATACCTGAAAGAGAGTTGAAATCAGATCCTGCAGAGGAAAAAGTTACGTTGTGATGTTCTTAGAATGAAGGCCATCAGCGGACCCTACAGGGAGCTACGGCAAGGACCCTTCAGAGTTGTCCCAGATTGAGACAGTGCCGCTGGGCTTTTGTACTGCCACAGAGACCAGTGTGGGCTGCCTCTGGGAAAGAGTCACAAGGTAGCTGGAGCAGCTCCCTTTGAATGAGAGCAATTCCTGAATGTCTCACTGTGAGCCTTCAGCAGCCAGCATTTCAGGTGACTGGGAGATGAGTACCTCTGGAACCACAGCACAGCTTCTGCTACATAACTCTGGTGAATTTATGGCTTTATTCAGAAACCGAAAATATAACATTTGAGTAATCTCAATAATTAGGGCAAAAATCTAATTTAAGGCTTTAACATTTGTATTCAGCTATCAAAATCAGTCTGTTTAATTGTTTGGGATGAATTTTGTTACTGTTTCTCCAATCTTTTCATTTATTCCTAATGATTCTATTTTTCCTCCATTATTTTTTTCCTTTAGCTTAAAGAACTTCCTTGAATTTCTTCTTGTAGTTTGTTGTTCCTTGATTTGAAAATGCCCTTGTTTCCCCTGAATTCTCAAAGGATGTCTTCACCGGTTATATAATCTGAGATGAAAGGGGGTTTTTTTGTTTATATTTTGTCAATACTTTAAAGAAATTGCTTCATTGACTATTGGTCTTGATGGATTTTGATGAGAAATCCATAGTCATTCAAATTGTTATTCACCTCTATGTAATGTTTTTAGTTTTGTCTGGAATATCTCTGGCTTTTTGCAGTTTGATTATGATGTGTCTATGCCTGGCTTTCTTAGAATTTATCCTATTTGAAATTTACTAAGCTTCTGGATCCTATGACTTTTTACATCTCACTGAATTTAGGATGTTTTCAAATATTATTCTTCAAATATATTTCTGCTTTAATCTCTATCCTCTCCTTATGGGACTCCAATGCCATTTACTTTACTTTATTTTATTTTATTCCATTTTTTTAGAGACAGGGTCTTACTCTGTCACCCAGGCTAGAGTGCAGTGGCATGATCATAGCTCGCTGCAACCTTGAGCTCCCGGGCTCAAGCAATCCTGCCTCAGCCTCCTGAAGAGCTAGGACTACAGGCACATGCCACCATGTATGGCTAATTTTTTTTTTTTTTTTGGTAGAGATGGGGGTCTCATTATGTTGCCCAGGCTGATCTCAAAATCCTGGTCTCAATTGATCCTCCGACCTCAGCCTCCCAAAGTGCTGCCATTACCTGTGTGAGCCACCATGCCCAGTCAATGTCACTTATGTTAGACTTTTTATCATCATTCCAAAGGTCCCTCAGTCTTGTACAAATTTTATCAACATTTTTCTGTTCTTGAATTGTGTCATTTCCATCTATCTTCAAGTTTACTGCTGTTTTTGTCTGCTATATATGTTCTGTTATTGAGCCCATCCAGCAAACTTTGTATTTAAGAGATTGTAATTTTCAGTTTTACATTTTTCATTGAGTTGCTTTTTATATTTTTATTTCTTTGCTGATGTTTCCTATTTCTTTACTCATTTCAGATGTATTTGTTATAAATGTTATCATAAATAGTAATAGTTATAATAGCTGCTTTAAAGTCATTGTCTGATAATTCTAAAATCTGAGTCATCTTGGGCTTGACATCTATTGATTTTCTTTCCCCTTAAAAATATGTCACATTTTCCTAGGTCTTTATATGACAATTAATTTTGGGTTGCATCCTGGTCATTGTTAATGTTATGTTGTATAACTTTGGTTTCTGCCATAATCCTCTTAAAAATGTGAATGTTTTTATTTTAGGAGGCAATCAGTCTGGTTACATTCAGACTGTAAGATCTGTCTTGTTTTATGGGTGGTGGTTTAAATCTCAGTTTACTTCTTTACACCTTTGCTATGCTGCTTGGGGTATGTTTTGTGCATACATGTTTCGGAGGTAAAGCTGAGCATCATTTAATCAGAGCATCCTGCTTTATTCTCAATAAGTTAAACCCATGAATTTCACTTTTGGTTATCATCAAGCAATGCACATAATCACCAATTAGAAATTGACATATCCCAACTAAAAAGCTAGGATATGTCACTTAACTGAAAACATTTCCTCTTCTAGATCTATCCTAGTAGATAATATTTTAATATCTTTTTGAAAGCAAGTTTAATAACTTGTAAAAAATTTACTTTTAAAAAGAGGGAATAAAGAAATTTGCTTCTAACAAGGACTAACTAGGAAGTTTCAGAACATCCTTTTTGCTGATAACAACTAAACAAGCTAGCTAAAGAAAGAATGAGTGAATTGGAAGGTAGGTCAAAAGAAAATATCCAGACTGTAGCAAAGAGCTCCATAGAGATGAAAAATATGGATAATAACATAACAGACATTCAAAATATAATACAAATGTCTAAAAATATATAATCGTAGCCCTAGAAGCAGAGGAAAGAGTGAAAAGGTCAGACGGAACAGTGAGAAGATTGTGACTAAAAAATTTTTAAGAACTAATTTTAAAATTCAAGGCAGAGATTCAAGAAATCCTATAAAGCTCAAATAGCAGAGATATGAAGAAAAATACACTGAGAAATGCCATAATAAAATTGCTGAAAACAAAAGATGAATAATACTCGAATAAAAAAAAGGAAAGAAAGAAAAAAAGAAACAGATGCAATTAACTCTAATAATGTATATTTTATGCTATACAGCCAAATTATCATTTCTACTTGTAATCAATATAAGAATTATGCATGTGAAAAATAATTCTGTAATAAAAATTTAACAATAAAAAGATAAATAGTAAATCTTAAAAGTAGCCAGAGATTTATAGATTTAGCTTGATCCCAATCAAAATCCTAGCAAGATTTTTTAAAGAAATTCATGAGCTAATTCGAAAATTAAAAACGCAAATGGAGGCCAGGCGCAGTGGTGCATGGCTGTAATCCTAGCACTCTGGGAGGCCGAGATGGGAGGATCACTTGAGGTGGGGAGTTTGAGACCAGCCTGAGTAAGAGTGAGACCCCATCTCTACTAAAAGTAGAAAAAATTAGCCGGGCATTGTGATGTGCACTTATAGTCCCAGCTACTTGGGAGGCTGAGGCAGGAAGATTGCTTGAGCCCAGGAGTTTGAGGTTGCTGTGAGCTAGGCTGATGTGAGAGCACTCTAGCCTGGGCAACAGAGCAAGACTCTGTCTCAAGGAAAAAAAAAGGAGATGCCAAAAAATCTACTGTATATATTATATTTGAAAAAAATCAAAAAAGTTGAATGACATACATTATCTATGTTTAAGAACTACTGTAAAACTATATTAATTTTATTTAAATCTACATTAATTTCATTTGTAGTGTTGGTATAGAGAATGACAAATAGATCAGCAAGAACCAAATCGATTCCACATATAGACCAAAATATATACAGTCAACTTATTTTCAACCAAGATGCTAAATTAAATCCCCAGGGAAAGGAAAGTCTTTTTAACAAATCATGCTGATCAATTCTATGTATCACTCCATAAACTTAAATTAAATTAATTTAATAATGATCCAAGGCTTACATGTAAAATCTACAACCATAAATCTTCTGGAAGAAAACATACAAGTGTCTTTGTCACCTTGAGTAGGTGAAGACTTATTAGACACACACAAAAAAGCACTAGTCTTTAGAAAAATCAACAATTTTTACTATATCAATATTAAAAATAAAACTTCTGCTTATCAGAAGAAACTACTAAGAAAATGAATAGGTAAGCCTCAGACCGAAGTAAAATAATTGCAATACATACATTGGAGAAGGACTTTTCCCTAAAATATTTAAAGAGCTTCTACAAATCAATGTTATAAAGAAAAATGACCTAACAAAAATGGTCAAATTTTTGAACAAATACTTCTCAAAAGAAGGTATAAGAATGACCAATAAACACAAGCAAGTTAAAAAATGCTCAACATCATTAATCCTCAGAAAAACACAAATTATAAACCACAATGATATAACATTTTATACCCAGTGGAATGGATAAAATTAAGAGTGACAATGTTATATGTTGGCAAAGAGATGGAGCTGTCACCCTCATAAATGCTGGTGGGAATGTAAAATTGTGCAAATATTTTGATAGTTTCTTCCAAAGTTAAACATACCTCTATTCCAGGAATTTTATTCCTAGGTATTTACCCAAGATAAATAAAAATATTTATCCACAAAAAGGTTTATGAAAAAATTCATCACGGCATCATGATAATACCCCGAATTTGAAAAGACTCAAATGTTCATGAACAGGTGAATGGAATAAACAATTTGTGGTATATTCACATAGTGGAATACTGATTGACAATAAAAAGGAAATAAACAGTACTGATATATGTCATATTGTGGATGAATCTTATAAACACAATGTTGAGCAAAAGAAGTCAAACATAAAATATCATATGTTGTAGGATTTCACTTACTTGATGTCTAAAAATAGGACTAAATCAGATAGTGATAAAAATCAGTAATAATCAGTAATAATAATTCAGGTGGGAGCATAGAATTGAACGGAAAACAGCATAAGAGTACTTTCTGGAGTGATGGATATTATACTGTATTTTGCTTTGCTTAGTAGTTGCATGAGTGAATAAGTTTGTGAAAATCATCGAACCAAACACTTACGATCTGTGCTTTTTATTGCATGTATATTGTACCTCAATACAAAGGGCTACATTTTAAAAACAAAACAAACATGGGAATCCCAAGTACTGAGAGGGTTGTGGACTCATGGAAACATCCAAGCTGTGCTAGTGGCAGGGTAAATTGGCATAATCAGTTTGGAAAACTAAAGATCAATGTTCACAAAGCTTTGACTCAGCAATTCCAGTTTTACATACAATATATTCCAAAAAGAAATGTGTAGAAAAGGTTGTTCTGGGCTATGTATAACAGCAATATTTTAATAGAGAGATTTGTGGTATATTCTTATACAACAATGAAAACTACCACAACTCGTAAGCGTAGAGAAAAATCTTATTACCCTAATATATAGCAAAAGAAACCAGGAAAGAATACCTGCCATGTAAGTCCATTTATATAAACTTCAACAATAACAGTAAATTTCTCTGCATTTTTCTGCTTATATATTTTACTTCAATTTCAGAAA